>JARHVA010009189.1:177500-215000 GCA_037957365.1 Torreya grandis
CTATTCTTACCTTTATAAGAGGGGGAAACAAGAAAGGGTTTTTCTATAGAGATCAGAGTTCCTATCGATAAAAAAATCTAGATTCAGAACACTTAAAACAACTAGATATCAAACTAGTCAGAACAGACCACACAAAAAGTCAAGAATCTAAAAAAATAATTATATTTGGCCTAGGATAATATCAATAAGACTATAATACAAAATATATGGTGCTACTATCCATTTCTATCATTCCTATCCAAATAATAGAAAAACTAGATTTTCCTAAAGGAGGCAGAAAGGTAAGTTCAGTTACAGTTTTATCAGCTACAATTTAGACTAGAAACAATAGCTTTAGTATAGTTTTCTTAGATAATATAGATATAGGGTAAATAATGTACAAAATAATGGATCTTGATTCTAATTTTAGATAGGGTAGTTGGTACAAATTCTAGATAAGAATCCATGTTTCAAACACTAGTGATTGGGGGTAATGTATGCATCATATTTATTTTCTTTCTTTCTAAGTTTTGCATTACCCAGGCATTCTTAGTAGTTGCATGCCTTAGTCAACCTATATGTGGTTGTAATAATTTTGGTTTATATTTCATACAATCCTAACTTATGAGTTCCTAAGTTCCCATGTGGCTTCTACATAAGCTAGATTCTCAATTTCAGACTGACTTTCATACAAGCTTAATCTCCATCTTTTAGAATGGCCAAGAGTGGCCTAGTTTAAAAATTACATTCAAATATATATGTTAACATTATTATATAATATTAAATTAATGGGATTTAGGAGCCATCTCATATGCCACACATTCCATAATGATATCCATTTACGATTTCACTTCATGGGGTAATGATGGAGCCAAAGGAATAACTAGCCTTTGTATTCTTGAGACACATATTCAAAGGGATTAGACACATAATAAAAACATTGTTCAATACATGAAATATCATGTAGTTTCACTTATTAGGTGATGATGGAGCCAAAGGGCCACCCTTTGCATTCTTGAGCCACTTTTGGGCAATTAATAACATAGCTCTATTTAAATATTAGTCTTGGTACAACACCTTCAAACATTACTCAATATAATTGAACATCACTTAGTAGCACAATATGGTTTTTATTGGTTCATGTAATTGGTGAGGTTTATTAATTCCTTTTTCTTCATCTTAGTCTTACCCAAATTTGTATATTTTTATTTTAGATATAACATATCTAGTAAGAATTGATCTACTCTTTGTTTTCACTTGAAAATTTACACTTCATAGTGTGTTCTCTCTATGCACACCCAATATCACAAAATATTCATGATATTAACCCTCATAATTAAATTTAGGTATGCTTTATTTGTTTTCATTTATCTTAGTATTTCACTTTGTTGCATCACTAGAATAAAATGGGGGGGGGGGGAATGTAGTCATATAAAATGCAGAAAATGGTAACTTGAGCATGGCTAATGGAACCCAACCCATAAGTCCATATTTATTGATCTCATGACCCTCATAGGCTTATTTTCACTAATTCTTAGTTATTTGTATCCTTATAGACTTGATCTTAGCTGATTTAGGACCCACTCTTCATGACCAATACATCCTACTAGGTCTTGTCTACCTAGGATAATAGTGCCTAACTAGGATAGGAGCATTGGTGCCAATATTGTATATTTGTAGTACTATTTTCCAAGATCATTTCTATCCATAATAATCAATTTATTTTGGTTCCCCATATATTTCCTTGTGAGCCTAACATGATCAAATTCAATCCATGACCAATAGATCCCTATAAAATCCCATTCAAAGATCATTTGGAAAGGGTTAGCAAATATCACTCAAGAAAGAAAGAATACAAGAAATTACAATCAATCAATCTTCCATATTCTCTACATATAACCAACCTATACACTTTCAAGGTAATTCAAGTCCTTACACCATCCCCTAGTCATCTCAAGCACACCTAGTTTTTGCATTTCTTGCATTTTCATTCACTAGTGCACCAAGCACTCTTAAAAGGTACACTACATATGGCTTGATCCCTCATTATATTATTAGTATGTAGGTAGTGTGCCCACACATAGGGTGTGAAGCACATCTGGTGCATCTTACACACACTAACTACTTTTCCCTATTTGCCAAAGTTTCTATTTAAGTGCATATAAGACACATACATATAAAATTAAATCTATATAGAATTATGACACAATTGAGGATTCAAAATTTGTTACATAGGATGACACTGTTTAGGAAAACAAAACCCAAAAAGATTAGATCTTTAGGACAATAGCAGTGGGGAAGGACTATAGCATTGATGCCACTCGTGTCCATTTTTGGTGCTCTTATCCAACTAGAAAATGAAATATAGAATCCTATTTGTGATAGTGTTTTAGGATTTCACATAAATTTTTAGGCTTGTTCTTAGTCATATTAGCACAAAATAATATAATTTTAATTTTATCTCTCACTACTAATTTTAAGAAAGCTATAATTACAAATAAATTTCAAAAATTAGTAACTTTAATTTAGAATATTATTTACTAATTATCTCTTACTCAGACCCTTTTATTATTTAGGAATTAAACACTAATTTCCCTAAAAATAATAAAACAAAATCCAAAGTAGAAGTGAAGGTAGATGTTTTCATTAATAAGATTTATGAGATGCATAAAAGAGATAAACCTAAACTAGGTTTATGATGCATCTAGTGTGGTTGAGACAGAGATCATAGGAATGGTTGTCCTAATTTCAAGCTATAATTATGTGAGATATACATAACAATAGGTCATGAAATTAAAAAATGTCATATACTACAATATTACATACAAAAATCATCGACTTTATATTGGTAGTTTTTGTAAGTTGACCAACCATGTTTAAATTAGTTGGTCAGGCTTATATGAATTAAAAGAATATATTACTAAGAATGTACTCATAGTTATAGTGTAGTAATTATGCACTATGAAGCAAGGACTCCCAAGTCTAAAGGTATAAATGGTGAGTGTGAAACAAGATAATCCTATAATAATACCTTCATTGTCTTGATATTAATATCAACCCTAGGGTCTAGCTAGATAGATAAAATCATCATCCCAATAGTAGTACAAATATTCATGTAATAATGTGAGTCCATAATAAAATCAATAAAATTATGCCCTTGCATCACCAAAACATTAATAAAATAGATATAATGTGCATCAACAAAAATAATTAACATTTTTGAACATCAGTCACATGATTGGGGATATCAACAAAAGAAAGGAGGCTATAAAAGGGGATACTGAGGAGGAAATCAATTTGGTCACAAAAATGATGATGTAACATCTTACTAATCCATCTAATGTTATTTATGTAGTGAATATAATAATTTTAAATGAAATTATCCTACTAATCCCCAGAGACAAGTAGGTTATGTATATTGTAGAGTGAAAGGGAAACATAAAATAAAAGATTACTTGGTATTGAAGAAGTACATAAAATAAAAAATAGAGTGTATTGTGTACATGATTAATGTTCACCTAAATAAAATGTATTTATACAAGAAGTTACCAGATAATAGTGTGCAAATTAAGGACTAAATGCATTAGAAATGTTATAGGATCAAGGAAAGGTACAATGATAAAAATGTTCTAACCCTAAGATAGATAAGGGTTTGATCTATCAAGCTATGTAGGTCCTCCAAGACATACAAAAATAGAGTGCATTAGAAGGAGGCATTACATCCATTGAATCATAGATGTATGGGTTGATTATGTGGATCATGAAGTAGGAAGTTATTGTGACAATACTCACATATTTGTTACAATTACTTAGCACATTACATAATGAAGATATCTCCTTGAATATTAAAAATCTTTTTCATAATCTTAATTTAATTATAAATTATGTTCCTTTAATATATGTATGAAACTAGTATTTTGGATTTGGTACTTCTAAATATTCACTCTGTAATTGATTTTTAATGCTTCAAACTTCACTTATGACTACCCCTAGTGATTGATTTTAAATTTGAGAAGAGTATGGAAAATTCATTCAATGTAAAGTAGTATATGGATAGTTTAAATATGTATGGAGATCTCATGTGTGGTAGTGAATGACCTTTGATTTATATTTTTAGGAGTCTGGTTGAATAATTTTCGTTAATTGATTTGTGAAATATGTGAGATTACCTATGTGGATATTATGCATTTTATAAACTAGGCATTAAATGGTAGAAGGAAAATGTCATGTTTAGTGTATAATTTTATGGTAGTGGACCTATCTTCATGGCACAAATCTATCCTAGAAAAAGAGATATCAACCTAATGTTGGAAACAATCTAACAAGGATATAAAGTGACTTGAGAAATAAATTGGGAATTCTTTTGCAAAAGTCATAGAAAACATAGGAGTCAAGTCCACATATAGATAAGTGGTTGGATGAATGGTAAATAATATTAATATAATTGAGCATAACTCATGTAGTTTAATATATGTCAAGAATTAACATTGTAAACTAACTATGAAACCAATCTATAAAATCCAAAATTAAATGAGCGATCTTCAAATTCATTTAGGAACCTTATAAGTAATATAATTATTGAAAATTCTATTAGTGTTTATCATTTTTTCCATACTTTTAAAAAAATCTTACTTGATTTATGAAGATGACCATTCATTTAATTCAATAATGGGAAAACGATTATGTGTCATGTGTCTAGATATCAAACAAATTCACTTGTAACTTCAATATTCATTAATGCATACATGGAAAACCATTTTTATTTAGATGATTTATTATAAAATTATAAAAGTGTTTTTCTAATTAAGAGAATCATTGCATACCAAAATAATCAAAAAATTGTCTTCCTTTTTTACGTATATGTTGAATATTTTCCATTTCCCTCTAAATATTTTACTACTTATGCATTATTATATAAGATAAAAATTTGTGAGACATATTAATAAACACTTGTGTGAGGTTTCACTTAGCATAGGTATACAATTTAGTGAAATATCTATTATTATCATTATATATTTGGTTCAACTTCCATTGGTACAATCAATTTCATTATGTGTCAAGATAACATATCGTTAACTCCTTAGGTAGAACTTTAATGTTGTTTTTACATTTATGACAATTTTATGTCAAAAATAGTTTTGATCTAAACTAGTTTATTTATTAATATTGTTGAATATTTTTATTGATGATTTTATATATATTAAAATTAATAATTAATTCTAAAATAAAGCACTTGTGACCACCCATTATACATAATTAACCTATGCTTAGTTCCACTATTTTAAAATAGTTATTCCTTTACGTATATATAAATGACCCTCTATCCTAAGGAAACTCTAATACTAAATGTTCTTAATAAATTGATCATATGAATCTAGGAAGGGAGGCTAGTATAGTGTTATTTCAAGTAATATAAACTCAAATAAAAATGCAGTAACACTTACACTCCTATCCTATAACTTAGGGAGAGCTTAGTAATAAAATTTAAGTGAAAACACAACTAAAATATAAAAGACTCAAATCCTTTACCTTACTTGGAGCTCCAAATTATTTATTGAGTCATTTGCTTGGATTGTGTATCAAGAAGTATTTGGAAAATAAATCTTGTTGGCTCCTTCTCTCCTTGATACCATAAGATTTGATTTGGATTGATGTAACTTGGCTCAATATTTTTGCATTATAAAACTACTTACAAAAAAATAGCTTATGTCTCTCTGCAAATTTCCATTATAACTTTGGTTTATGAGAGCTTAAAATTAAAGAGGCATGGCATTGTATTTATAGACTAAGGATTTAACTCTCACCCAAGGTGAGTTAGGGTGGAGTTAAGGCTTGAATCAAACCTAACCTAAATGAGTCAAATATAACCCTAGTAGAGTTAATAGTTATCAAGTAATTATGATTTGTAATTACTAGGCATGGCTCTCTAAAATAGATTTTTTAGGATCTTTTCAAAGAGCTTCACAACTCATAAAGGAAATGATGAAAGGATGAGATATTTTTAATTTTTGAATTTCTTTTTTTTAGATTTACATTAATTTTAAATGGATAATTCAACTATGATTTTAATTTAGTTGAGCTTGTTAATTAATTTTGATTAGCATTTTAGCTCTTCCAATATTTGATTTAAGTGTGCAAGCCCCCCACTTAATAGGTCTATAGGCCAAATTGACTATTGTGATAATACAAGATGACTAGGGATGAATCCATGAGAGGTTATGGTTGCATACGATATGATACCACAATTAGGGATGTCTTAACATGATTATGAGATTTGATGAATTATGCATAAGAAAATTTGGGATATTTAGTGATTCATAAGATTAATTTTTAATGGTTGGTAGGAAATAGTCTAAAGTCTAATTGGAAGCCAGTTGTGGCCAGTTTTAGGTGTCTACAATTTACTCCTATTTGGGAAGTCATTGAAAGATATAAGAATAGTAACATCTTCTCAAATAATTAAAAATGTTTTTTATGCCTATGAATTCAACAATAATGGATGAAATGTATATTCCCCATAAAAGGAGTGATTGACAAAGGGTCAGTAATTGATCCCTTGGAAGGAGGAATGATGGGACTAAAAAGGTGAAATGGAGTGTAAAAAGCTAATTTTCCTGTAAATAGTTATAATCAATGGCATATATAGCTACCCAAGTTGGGTAGACAAATAGGATGATTTAGCCACATATGGTTATAATCATCGACATATGGAGCTGCCCTTGCTAGGTAGACAAATAGGATGATTTTTCCATATGAGGTTATAATCATCGACATAGGAAGGATAAAAAAGGCAATGATTTTCCCAAAGGTAGTTATAATCATTGAAAAATTCTTACGGTAATATGAAAATGGTTTTCCCAAAGGTAGTTATAATCATTAAAATTGAAAACAATGATTTTCTCATAGGTGGTTATTATCATTGGTATGATAAAAAATACCCTACGAGGGTGGATAGAGATAATATTTTCCCAAAGGAATTTATAATAATTATCAAAATGCAAATGTTTCCCAAATGGGTAGAATAAATATAATGAGTTTCCCATAAGTGGTTATAATCATTAACCTTAAAATGGATGGAAACATAATGATTTTCACAAAGGAGGTTATAACCATTGGTTGGTTGGTACGATACATAATGAGTTTCACAAAGGTAGTTATAAACATTGGACGTGCAAGTGGGATAAGGTATAATGATGTGGCCATAGGATATTATAATCATTAGTACCATGGTGATGGAAAAATGGTACAAAGGAAAAAGATGAATTTGGACAACCTACTAGTAGGGAGGTGCTCATCCGAACTAGCAAGGGTTAAAATTAGTTTATGATTTAATTACTATATATGTGGAATGATTTGGGTAAATAGGGTAATTTTTAGGTTCCAAAGAGATATATCATGGTTTCATTATTTTTTAGACTTCTTGAGCTAATTTTTGATTTAGCACATGATGGTAGTCAGCATGATAGAACACCATGATGACTTATCCAAAATATGTATAAAGACTGACATGTAATTCAATACTCAATGGAAAATAATGCACCAATAATAAAAACCATGATGATAATGTTGACATATGAATATGGAGGGATTCAATAATAACACCCAAGGAATTACCCAATGAATGCACATAGACTAAATCAAATCTCAATAAGAAAGTAAACAAGAAGGTACAAAAGAAGACAAATAAATAAACACCAATAAAAGAAAGAACCAAAAAATTAAAGAGTAGAAAATAAAACAAACAAAAAAAAATGGTTAATCATAATGTTATCATAAATAAATAAATAACAATAAAATAAACATGGCCCCTAGACTATAGGAGACAACAAAACAAACTAACAAAATGGGTGGAATAGAAGAAAAGGAAAGGGGTGGCTGAGCTAGCTTTATATGCACTAGGCAAGTGGAAACTACCAATATATTTCCATGGATTCAAGATCCAAAAAAAAATTAGGACAAATTTAGTTCTCCCAGGATATGGGATATAATAAAATGATGAGAAGGAAAACATGATTATGTTATAGAGGAAATATGGGAATGGGATCATAAAATAATGAGAGCATAGGACACTAAGATAGTAAGGATGGGGAAACTAAATGACAAGTGGTTTCTTGTGAAATAGCTTGGGATCCTTGAATCCTTAAGGCAAATAAGTGGTTGATGATGATTTTTTTAAATTTTCTAGATCATTTTTAAAATGTTATTAGAATTTTTGAATTATCTCAAATTGGACAAGGATGACGAGATACTAAATGGTTCAACTCATAAAATGGGGAGAGCATTAAAAATTGAATTGCTTATAAAATGGTGAGACCATCACAAAGTGGTGAATAATTTGACTTCATCAATAATAAATCACTACCTACATATCCCCAAGATGTGACCTCAAGTCACTATAGTTTCACCTTATATCAGAGGAATTTGACTAGGTAGTAGTAAATTCATGAACTAGGCAAAGTAGGCAAATGACATAGTACAACATAGGAATGGAAAGGTTGTACTTAATTGCATGATAATAGGTGTTACTCCTAAATTTCACATAGGCAATTATAATTATGAAATAATAGCGTAGGTCAATGATACTAGTTTTCCCATCGGTGGTTATAATTAGTATCACGATGTTAAGACACTAATTTTCCCAAAGGTGGTTATAATTAGGAACACTTGGTATAAAATGAAATAAGAAATTAAAGATGCAACTTCCAAACCACTATCATACTACCCAAAAATATAGCCTCTATCTGTAATATTGAATAAAATACTAAAAATTGATCTAACTCTTCATACTCAAAGGTACCAGTAAAACTAATAAAATAAAACCAAATGCACATGGAGTGGGTAGGGAGGGTGAAAATAACTCAGTCAATAGAAAAGACATGGTAGGATGGTATATGATATAATGATATGATACAAAGAATAATTTTTATATTATGGTACAACGAAAATGGGCCTCATGGATAATACTCTAGGTCTCTCAAGTGAAGTACCACTTGAAGTGTATAATTTTCATTCGCTCATCAAGGTCATCCCCGTTTGGCATAGTGAGCATGTATACTCTAGAGCAACATTTTGAAATAATGATAAATGGGCCTATCTAGTTTGGTTTGAACTTGCCTTTGTGTTTCTTCTCAGTCATGGTATTATGTTGGTATTATTTTAGTATAATATCACCAATCTTAAATTATGTATGGATGACTCATCAATTATAGTGGCCATAGATTTTGTTATGGTATGTTTGAATGCTATTGACCATATCCATGCATTTTTCCTAAAGTAACTCTAATTTTTGTAGGTGAGATATGTGATAATGTTCATTATCTAGGACATGCTTCAAAGAGATGTGCAAATAAGGTAACTTAAACTCAATGGGAATAATGGCCTCAATGCCATAAACAAGTTAATATGGAGTGGCACCTGTTTGGGTATGGTAGTTGGTGTGGCATGTCCAAAGGGAATGAAATATTTGGAGGTGCTAATTATAAATATCATCATTGATAATATTTTTAAGGATGTTGATAATGGTTTTGTTGGATGCTTCTACTTGGCCATTACCTTGTGGGTAATAGGTAGTAGAAAAATGTTGAGTAATTTTGTACTTGACAGATACCAATTTTACATCCTTGTTCCTTAATGATATACCATTATCATATATAATGTCAGATGGTATACTATAACGGTAGATGAGATGGTTTAAAATGAATTTATAAATTTATTTTATAGTCATGTTTGGTTATATCTTCAACCCACTTAGTGAAATACTCAATAGTAGTAAATATGTGTTTATGTCCATTAGATGAGGTGGGGTTTATCTTCCCAATAATATCAAAGCACCATGTAGTAAATGACCATGGTGTAAGCATTGGTTCTAATGTCTTGGCTAGGGCATGAATCATATTGGCATGTTATTGACATTTATCACACTTTTTGATGTACATAGTTTCATCTACATCTATAGCTGCCCAATAATACCTAGTAAATAGGAGATTATTGGATAAGACAACCCTATTCGTGTGATATCCACATGCTCCATGAACTTCTCATAATTTTAATGTTGGTTTTTCCTAAGCTAAATAATGAATCAAAGTTATACCAAAGCTACAATGGTAAAGAGTAAGTATAAGTAAGGTATATCATGCGACATGATGGATAAAGGCTTTGAATTATTTAAAAGATAGTTTGGGTGGCATAATGTGGTCATGAATATACTGGAATAAAGGTTTGAATACCATATATAACTAAGACAAATAATATGATAGATCATTATGAAGGTTGAAGGATCATGAGCTAGTACTAGAATCTTTTCAACAAGGAATTGATATTCTTTTGCCTTGTTTGGATGATAGATCAAAGAGCTAATGGTGGCCATGGCATCTCTTATTCTATTACTATCCCTTTTTATGTGTTCAAATTGGGCATTGACAATATATTTTTTTAGAGTGTTGATCATGGCCTTGTATGGTACCATCTTGTCATTCTTATTCTGAAAGTGGTATGTAACCTAATTGATGATTAACTAAGAATCACCATAAACTTTAAGATGTTGAATATTTTATTTTACTACCTATAAAATCTCTATGATGAGTGATTTATATTAATCCATGTTATTAGTATAAGGAAAGATGATTTGAAATGATTTAGGGATGACAAACCCTGTGGTGTAATAAACAATCGGCCTATCCCCAATCTATGTGCCATGAATGATTCATCAAAATATAGCTTCCAGTGCTACTCCTTAAGATGTGCTTCAATGATGGTCAGACTAGATTCATCTAGGAATTGAAATGTTAAAGGTTTTATATCTTCAAGGGAAGATTCAATAAGCTGATTTACAAGTACTTGTCCCTTGATGGCCTTCTAGTTGATGTATTATATCTCAAACTCACTTAGAAGCATGATCCATTTGGCCATGCAGCCTTGTAAATATGTATTTTATGGTAGATACTTGAGAATATCTACTTTGGAAATAACCATGGTCATGTTGTCTAACATGTAATGTCATAGTTTCTAATCTTCAAATACCATGGATAAAAATGAGTTTTTAATGGGTGTATAATTGTGCTCATATGCAACTAATTTATAACTTAGATATTAAATGGCATGTTTCTTTGTAGTATCCTCATGATAACCTAGAAGTGCCCCTAGGGATTTGTCTATAGCAGGTAGATGCAATAGGAATGGAAAGATAATACTTGAGGTGTCAAAAATATTTTTTAAATTCTTCATCCTCATGAAACATTGCAACTTTATTCAAGAAGTGTGTAAATGGATGACATTTGTTGGCCAATTAAGAAGTGAAGCATATAATAGACCATATATTGCCTTGAAAACTATGGATTTACTTCAAATTAGAAAGTGGTGGAATCTCAATAATGGCTTGTACTTTGGCTAGATCAACTTCAATGCCCTTGTGAGACACAATAAAGCCAAACAATTTACCTGATGTAACTTGAAAAATACACTTTTTAAGATTGAGGTTTACCTTGTATTTATGTAGTCTCTCAAATATTATTTATAATTCTAATAGATGATTGACCTTGGTCTTTGATTTTAACAGTATATCATCGATATCATCTTCAATAATATCATGTATCATATCATGAAATATGATGATCATGGCTCTTTGGTATGTGTCCCCAACATTTTTGAGATAAAATGACATAACCTAATAACAAAATGTTCCCCATAGAGTGGTGAACACTATTTTATGTTGGTCTTTTAGTGAAATTTATATCTAGTTGTATCCTAAATATCCATCCATTAGTGAAAGCATTTCATAACCCACTGTAGATTCAATAATCATGTCAATATTTGGCAAAGTAAAGTCATCATCAGGGTAGGCTTTATTTATGTCTCTCAAATTAGTGTAGATTATGATTCTTTCTAACTTCTTATTATCTAGAAAAACATTCAAAATCCACTTTGAGTACTTCATTTGTCAAATACATCTTGATTCTAATAATTTTTACAACTCTTTATTTACTAATGCGTCAACATGAGGATGCATCTTGCATAATTTTTCTTTCATGAGTTTGGCATTAGTATGTACAATAAGATGGTGTACATCCAAGGCAGGTTCCAAAATAACATGTCTGAGTAGGCCCAAGAAAATATTTCAAGAAATTCCATCAAAATCGATATAAGGATGTCACATTTCTCCATAGTGAAGGACACACATAATTTAATCCATTTTAGGTTATCTAGAGTCTTGATGTTGAATTTTGTAGTGTCTTATACTATGAGAGTTGAACTATACTCTAAAATATTTGGCAAGTATTTGAATTGGATTGCAATGGTAGAGTCTTCTATTTGTACTGGCTCTTCAAGTTCTCCTAAACAAGATGAATCAAAATCTTCTAATGGTAAGTATGGCTATGTGACAAATGCTATTAGAAAATATTGAATGATTTGGTCAAAGGTATGATATTCTTCATAACTAAACTCAGAATCATAGGAAAGTTCATCATTGAAGGTCTCTTAAGATATGTTTGAGTAAGGTTGAACACCCCCATGTAATGGTGCTTGAAATAGGTTCTCACCATAACACTGACCTTTTTATTTACTTTTACCTTGGTTCAAAAGTGCCTCAAAGAGGTTTTCACTTTGGGGCCTCAATGTTTTATTTAATTATTTATGGCTATGTGTGTTTATCCATTCTCCAAATTAGTCTACAAGATCTAGTGTAATTGAGAACCCTTCTTTGTGGTTTCCTAATGGAATATTATCTCTCAAGCCTATAAAATTGCAAGAAACCTCATCATTCTCAAACTCTTTTATAGGTACTATCAATTCTTATTGGTCCTAGGCTATAAGTTGAGGATGATATAAAGGAAGTGGATTATGGTGAATAAATAGTATAAGGTTATAAATGGCATGAGTTTTAAACATATTGGTATTGGAAAAGTCTTTATAAGGTCTATGATCAAACTCTACTTCGCTATAGGCATCATCTTCACTAGTCATTGGTATTGAAACATGAATAAGATATGTGGGGTTACCCCCAGGATATTTAACTATGAGACCATAGGTTCCTTTGTACTGAGTGGTAGAAATGAGCTCAAATATTCCTTGTTGATTTGGTCCAAGACCTCCTCCTTCATAGGCATGATTCTCCATGATCTTATTTAGAATGGGGTATTTAGGATTTTTATATAAATTATCCAGTTTATTAGTATACAACTACGATTGATCATCTTTAAGTGGGTCTTATTTTATGCTAGTGGTTGGTGTGAAAATGATAGGTGTTGTACTATATATTTTGTATTTTCCCTTTCATTTCCATTCCATTCAAGGTGGTTTGGTTTTAGGTCTTCCATGGGACTTGGGGTTCTATGGAATCTTGATAATGTGGAATGTACCATGGGATAAGTATTATCCTAGGCCATTGTCTATGATGGTAAAGTGATTAGACATTTTAGGAGGTGGCATGTGGGAAGATGAATCAAGGGTGCCTGGGTCCACACAATTAGCCTCTCTAAAATTAACAAGAATTTATTTCTCTTTTTCCTTTTTGGGAAACAGATTCAAGACAAAATGGTAGTTATAGCTTTCATACTTGGCCTCCAAATGTTTACAATGTTTTTATGGATACAAATCTCCATGGATAATGACCTTCATGCTTGAATGGGATAACTTGATACATTGATGTAATGTTGAGGAGATTGCATGAATCTCATGTACAAGGTTTAATGCATGGCATATTATATCATGGGTCTAAGGCCCAATGATAATTGACAAGATGATAGTGCCTTGTGATTCCCACTCTTTATTATCATAGACCTTGATTGTGATATTTTCCAACTAGATATTGGTTATTATGTATTCAAAAAGATTGATGATCTTTAGAGACAAAATATTTAGGCCCGACCCATTGTCTATGAGGACACATTTTACTTTATGTCATATGATAATAACTTTGATGTATAATGGATTATTATAGAGAGAGACAAGGGATGACATATCACTTTGGTCAAAGGATAATTGATGGCCTAGGGATAAATGTCCAACCAAAGATTGGAATTTATTTGGTCTTTTGTTATTGGGAACTTGAGATTGGGATAGTAACTCTATCAAGATGTTCTTGTGGATGGTTGATCTACGCAAAAAATCCAAAATTAAAATTTGTACAAGTATATTTTGTAGTTATTATAGAATATTAAACATCTTGTATTACATAGTGGTAAATGGCTTGCTCTTAGCCAAGATGATGGGTTACATGGGTGTAGTGGAAGGTGGATGTGGGCCTAGGATGGTAATATTTGACTTCTAAGTTATGATTGCATGATCAAGATTATATATAAGACCTTTTCTTCTAGTAAATGATGGTGTAGGGGGAACATATAGGATAAGTATTAGTTACTAGTGTACTTGTATATGGTCACGAGTCAATGATGAGTTATCAGTACAAGGTCTAAAATTAGAAATGCATGTTTGCTAGTATGATTGTATATGGTCCCAATTCAAGGAAGGATCAATGGCATAGGTTGGTTGGTTGGAATTGTTTAGAAAAATTAATGTTTGGTTAATACCTAGTATTGGATTGATGGATATGGTAAAAATGCAACATCTGACAATATGGCCTACAACCTTGTTGTTGTCATGTGCAACTATGTGGTAAGTATATTGGTTTTTGGTATCATTCTGGACTTGGTTTCATCCATTTGGATGATATTAGTTTTGCTACTAGTATTGGTGTTGCTACCTTGGCTATTGATATTATTGGTCTATCCTTTGTTTCTACTATTGTTGGTTATTATTATGTTTTATAAAAGGGTTTTGATAGATAGATATATTATAATTGTATGTTGAAGCTCCACTATCCAATGTTATCTCCCCATTTTCCATCATATTTTGAATATGTTTGATTTACATAAAATGGTGCAGATTATGTCCATTAACCCAATGATATTTACAAAAATCGTTTTATCTACACCAATCTAGATAAGAAATTCCCTCAAGATAGTGTTTTCGAATAGGCCAACTAATCAGATAAGTGGAAAATATCTTGTAAAACATGGGTTTAATATGTTCTCCAAGGTCATTGAAAACTTAGTGAGTTGGCCCATTTTGCCTTGGAGGAGGGTTTCACAAAGGCAAAGGTTGTGTTTGTTGCATTAGTTTAAGATGCTATGAAAGTTGTGCATTATAAATGGGTTGTTAGTGAGAAGTAATTTTCATGTGTGGTGTATGTTGATTAAATGTTGTTTTCACCATTTAGGCATTTCATGACTCAGTTATTCCATTACCAACAACATTCTTATTGCATTAAAATTACTCATATTTTTCAAAATTGTTGGCCTAGATTAGTTGCAACACTTGTTCTTGGAATTGGTTGTGGTTATAATATTGGTATTTCCTTGGTTTTTATTTTGGATTTGATTTTACAAGGTAAGCTTAGTAATCCCTTTGTTAATAATGGCCTTTTTGATCAAAAAACCTTTGTCAATGATTTTCTTAAAGGTATGGGCACATTGCATATCTAAATGGTAAGTTATCTCATTGTGTAAATTATTGTTAAACAAAATAGATAATTTATTATTTGGTAAACTATGGTTAAAATATATTTCAAGTGCTCTCCATAATTATAGATAACTTATGAAACATTCATCAACCTTCTGTTTAGGTTGGGTAAAATCTACCAATGAAATCTCATGTTTGATTTTATAGTATAAATGTTGCACAAACTTTTCAAAAAGGTCATCAAAATTAGACACTAAGTTATTTGATAATATAAAGAACCACTCTAAGGATTGTCCTAGAAGACTCTGAGGGAATAAAAGTATGAGGTATATGTCACTATAAGCTAGTGGCTGGAAATCAACAAAGAATTTGATTAAATGAGATTTTGGGTCTCCTTTACCCTTGTATTGTCAAACTTTGGTGGTTTGTACATTGGAGGAAATGGTATTTACAAATACAACATCTTGAATAGGTTGGAAAACATGTCATCCAACTTAGACTTTCTAGTTTGTTTACTAGATTAGATGATGACAATTGCATCCTTCATTTATTATAGCTCTTATACCAAAAAACTTGATAGAACATTGCCTTGAGGTGGAGGTTGGGTGGTCAAAATTGGATTAATTTGACCATGGTATAATGGAGGTATGTTTTACTATGGAAGTTTGGTTTGGTTAAGGAATTGACCAGGAATATGCATTCATAGATTATGATGTGATTGTTGGAATTTCATGCATTGCATTGTGATATTATGGTTAGGTTTTGGTATATAGACCTAGTTTTTGAGGAATTATGGATATGATAGAAGGATATGGATCTATGTTAATTATTATGCATGATGAGGTTGAATAGGTATTTGTTATTGACTAGTCAAACTTGGATGATAAAGTGGAACTTGTGAACCTGTTGTTCCTAAAATCTATCACTTGATTTTGTGGGCCACATGCCAACCATTTTGGTTCTATAGACCAAAAAAATATCTCTTTTATTTCTCTAAAATATTCTGAGAAATTAAGTTTTTTAAATATTCAAGCCTTATCAGCTAAGGAAGTCATAAGTTCAACAGGCAGGCTTTCTTCAAAGGAAGTTCAAAACATTTGAGGCTTTTCCTTAGTGTTTTGAGTATGTTTCAATGCAAAGGTTTGATCAAAAGACTTAATGGAAGGATTCAAATAATTGGAATGAACCACTTTGAACTGTTGAACCATTGAACCCCACCTTTGCAAGGTTCAAAGGTTCAATGAGTTCAAAGGTTTAATGACTTCGACAGACTTAAAGAAAAGAAGGCTTCAAAGAGTGAAGATTGAACTGTTGAGCCATTGAACCTTGAATTGAAAAGAGTTTAAAGGGTTTAAAGTTTCAACAAGTTCAATAAAGTTCAAAGGACTTAGAAAATGAAAGGATCCAGAGAGTTTGAAGCTTCAAAGGATTCAAAGAAAGAGAATGAACCATTGAACTTTGAACCAAAATGGTTCAAGGTTCAAAGGTTCAAAGGGTTAAAAGAGTTCAAAGTTTGAAAGGAAGCTTCGAGTGAATGAAGGAAGTGGAAGATTACAGAAATAAGTTCAACAAGATGGTTCAACCAAAGGGTTCAAAGAAATGGTTCAACCGAAGAAGAAAAAAGAGAGTGAACGTGGCCCTTCAAAAAACATTGAACCATTGAAAATTTGAACCAAAAGAGTTCAAGGTTCATGTTTCAAAGTGGTTCAAGGGACCAAGTGACCAATGACATCACCACGGATGTCAAATTCAGGGTAATGAAATATCTATTGATTTTAAAAGATGTAGACTTGGGAACAAACTCAGTGCCCAGCCAAATAAGGAGCCAAAAGAGTCATCAGAAAGTGAGAAGTTACCCTAAGAGCTCAAATCACCAAGAAAGAACAAAATTTGGTAAGGAAAGAGAGAATAACTACAAGAAATTTAGAAATATCTGTAGGAGATTTATTTCTAGTAGGTGGAACAGTCCACCAGGTGGACATCAGAGAGCACAAATATTCAAAGGCCCAACCTATTTTTTTACATTAAGTATAGGTGAATGGAAACCGTGTAAGCATCATAAAAAAGACTAGATAACCCATGATTAGGAGGAGACATTTGAGATGATTCAAAATGACAAAGTCAAGGATGATGACCTGATCCAAGCATGTCCCTTTCACAGATATTCAAGGCATTTAATTTATCATGGGCCATTTTCATGAAAACAAGCACCCAAGTCTTTCTTGGAATGCTATATATTTTAATCTCCCATTTTGTATAGGGAAGATCTCTTGGTGATTAGAAGCAAAAATATTCCCAAATTAAAAGGCAATCTTGAGACTTTGAGCTCAAACTATTAATCATATTTTATCATTTGAATGAGAAAGAAAGTGACCTTTCAGACTTTGTGTTGAAATAGCATATGTTATCTAGGAAATTGTTCTTATGTCTATTTCCTAAATACAATATTTTTCATTTAATAAAATAAGTAGAACTAGTGGAAATAATTTGGAAGGTGTCCTGGTGCTAACTATGAGAAGCTTTGTGATGCCATCATTGTCTTTAGTCTATTTGTTTTATGTTTTAGTGTAAAGGATATTGGTAAGACTTTGAGCTTCCATTACCCTTCGTAATATTTCACTTTGTTGTAGTTGAAGTGGAGACTTTGTGCTACACTTCATCCTACTATGTTCCTACATCCTAATTAGTGAGAGAAGCAATGAAAGACTTTATGCTTTCATGGGTTTCTTGTGGTTACAATTACTACCCAGGAAGTCTTCCTCTAGTTTTCTGAATATCATTTTTGAAAGAAGAGAAATGTCTTCAGCAATTACCCAGGATTTCTCCTTGTCCTTGTGAACATCATCTCTAAAAAAGAGAGATGGATGGTGTTATTCCACCCCTGAGTGTATTTTTGGCTTATATTAGTTATAGTAGTTTACAGGGAACCTCCCCTTAATGAGAGGAGAGATTTATCTCATTTTGCTGTGGTAAACCTGCACACTTTGCCGTATAAATATCCTTATGTTGAGGTTGATATATTTATTTTTATATTAGTTAGATGGTGAAAAAATATTCACCCAATAGATTTTTGGTGACTCCACTAGGGAAGAATGCGTAGTTTGAAGCCTCAAGCTTCAAATTCAAGCAATTTCAATTCTTTTCCATTTCCATTTTACACTCTGGCAGATCCACGATATACATAAAGATAGAGAGATCAAGGTATTGTTGACCCTATATTTGAGTTTGTGCAGCCAAATAACTTTGATCTTTCCCCTCCACAAACTCACCTTCAACGAACTAGGAGTTTTCCTCCTACCAACGTCAAGTCTCCAATACCAGGCAAAGCTTCTCTTTCCTCTACTAGCAGAGCTTTGTCTATACATACCCCTCAGATATTTTTTATCTTTCCCTTTAATAGTCAAATAATGGCAGCTCAAGGCCCTTGGGTTAACACCTTTGGTCCCTTGAATCTAACTCCACCCTTACACGAACTATCTCATAATTCAAGGAAGAATTTCTCTAAGTTCTTTGGTGATGGGAGAGTTCATCCTGATGAGCATATTGCATCCTTTTACATATCCTGTGGTGTGATAGGCATAGAGTATGAGGACATAGCAGTCAATATATTTTTAGAAACATTAAAAGGTGCTACTATAGACTGGTTCTATCATCTGCAGACTCAGACTGTGACTGACTGGAACACCCTCAAATCCAAGTTTGAAGCAAGGTTCAAACTTGTAGAAGATGTGCATGCCCTATTGGCTCAGCTCACACAAATGAATAAAGATCCTCATGAACCTATGAGAGACTTCATAGCTAATTTTGAAAAGTTGAGGAATATGATTCCTATAATTGCTTAGCCAACACCTGAGAATCTCGACTACTTCATCAATTCTCAGCTTCTTGAAGTAAGTTTCTTATTAAGGCAGGTTGGCCACATAGACCTTGCTGTAGCTCAGGATTTGTCCACTGAGTTCAAAGATGATCTCATCTTGGTAGGGAAGATAAGAAGAGATCTTAATATAAGTAAATTTTCTTCATCTCTAGAATATTCTTCTTCAGGCACCACTGATCCTATGGTACAAAAGCTAGAAAATGAGTTGTTAGCTCTCAAAAATTAAATGGCACAAGGGATGTCTACTCCTCTTTCATATCAAGATATACCAAAGAGGACTTTTTGCAATCATTCATACCAAGACAATGCTGCCAAAAGTCAGGGGCAACCAAATCTCTTCCTCCCTCATAGGGGAAGCTTGCCATTGAAGCAACACCAACCAACTCAGCAGTTGGATATCTTGAAATTGAATCTAATTTCTCTTTCTAACCTGAGTTGAACCAAGAATATGATGATAATATCTTCAAAGAGGGAGAAGAAGAATTAGCTAGAGACTACAACATTGGTTTCCTAAATTACCAAGAACAAGCTAAAAGCAAGTCAAAAGTGTTTGATGGATCATACACTGTATTTACTAGGGCCCAAAATTAGTCAGCTCAACAAGATGCTAAGGTAAAAATAAGGGAAGAATCTTGACCAATAATTTAAATTGATAAATAGGGGACCACTCTACCTTTTCAATAAAAGGACCCAGTGATCACTAAAAAAGTAAGTACCTTAAACATTCTTACATCTTTTGCTTTAAATTCTCAGACCAATACCAAAAAAACTAGAAGGATGGACTGCCTTCCCCTGTTTCTAATTCATTTCATTCATTTGATGTAATTTAACATGTTAAGAAGACCAAAATTCTAATTTCTAAGATTGAATTCTTTCAATCCAACTTTGAGCAGTTGGATAGGTTAGTTCAATGCGTTAAGAATAAAATCATCCCTGTAGGACAAGATAATTTAGAAGTAACTCTTGGTCTCCCCAAGAACACATCCACCTAAAATAATATTGTGATTACTCCTCCAGCTACCTCTAGGAAAATTGAACCATTTTATGTTTCCCTATTGATAAACATTCATTAGTTGAATAATTGCATTATAGACTCAGGTACTTCTGACAATGTCATGCCTACCAAAGTGGTAGACTCTTTTGGTCTCATGATAACTAAAACCGTTGGTAGATGTTTCTCCATGAAAAACAAACAAGTTCCTTTGCTAGGAAAAATCAAAGATGCTTATTTTACATTTGTGCCTTTCCTAGATAAGAGAATCAAAATGATAGTTGTGGTGGCCAACATCCCAGCCTCATATGACATCCTTCTTGGGCAAAAGTTTTGGAATGACATTGGTGGAGAATTAAGCATGAACCTATCTAAGGTGAGGATCCTTGTCAAGGGCATCATGAAAAGGCTACTTTCTAAGGAGGCAATGTATATTGTCACCCAAACGTCAGCCCCTGAAGCTCAAATTCTATTTGAGTCTTTAGGCATGGGTAATTACTTTTTGTCTACTAAAGACATTCCTATTTCAGCAGACAAAAGCTTACTAAGTGAAAATCCAAAAAATTTAGATAAGGCATCAGAAAATTTGGTAGGGCACAGTACACATGAAAAGGGATCTTCCCTTCTTGATGAAGAAAAATCAGAAAGAAGATTAAATTTTGATGATGTCTAGATTCTAGAATTTGATGGCAATAATTCTTCTAATAGTTCTGGAGCTGGAGTTATTTTAATATCTCCTCAAGGAGATATTTTACCTTATGCATATAAGTTTCAGTTCAACAACACTAAAAATACTACTGAATATAAATCACTGCTACTCAGTTTATAGGTTGCTCAAGATAAAGCTGTTAAAATCCTTCATGCCAAAGGAGATGCTGAATTGGTGGTTTGTCAGGTGAAAAACCTGTATCAAACCAAGAATGAGAGATTGCAACATTATCACAATCTAGTGTGGGATTGCATTGAAATCTTTGATGCTTTAAGTATTTTTTTCGTGCCTATAGAATTCAATAGTCGAGTAGATTCATTGGTCGTCTCTACAACTCTCTTGGTCCCTCAACAAGATTTTAAAGGAGACAGGTACACTATCAAATTGGTCTTTCGACCAAGTGTGCCTGATAATGATGACCATTGGTAGGTGTTCAATGGCAAGAACCAAATCATTGCTTTTTTAGAATAGAAGGATAGCTTTGAAAAGCTTCATTTCGAAGGCAGTGAATCTCCACCGTGGGAATTAGCTCCGAAAATAAATTTAAAAGCTAATGAAGAGTTCCTTCAGCTCAAAGGGAATAAAATTCATAAAGGATTAGTTTATCTTGAGAAACTTTTTGATAATCATGATAGGTTTATCAAGGAATAGAAAATGGAATCAAAAGCCTCCAAAGATTTTGATCAAATCAATTTGAGTACAGAAGATAATCCAAAAATGGTCAACATTAGGAATTGTTGTACCCCTGATGAAAAACTCAAATTTATCACTCTACTTCACCATTACATTGATGTTTTGGAATAATCTTATGATGATCTAAAATCTCTCAGACCTAAATAAATCTAGCACAAAATTCCTCTCAAGATTGGGTCATTACCTCACAAGCAGAAGCAAAAGTAGTACAACCCCAGGTTATCAGGCATGATTTTGTCTGAGATACAGAAAATGATGAATGCAAAAATTATTTTCCCAATCCATCATTCCACCTAGATTGTGAACATAGTCCCTGTGAGAAAGAAGAATGGAGAAATTCACATGTGTGTTGATTTCAGAAATCTAAATCAGTCATCTTTAAAGGACAACTATCCCTTGCCCATCATAGATTAACTACTACAGACAATGACTGGAACTGAAATGTTATCAATGTTAGATGTTTTTTGGGATATAATAAAGTGGAATTTGGTCAAGAAGACTAGCATAAGACTAATTTCATAACACCTTGGGGCACCTTTGCATATCACATAATGCCTTTTGGCTTGATCAATGCTAGTGCCACCTTCTCAAGAGCAATGGACCTTGATTTCAGAGATGAAATGGGGAAATTCATTATGGTATATCTTGATGACTTGATTGTATTTTTAAAATATCATCCTGATCATGTGCATCATCTACAACAAATGTTGGAGTGATGTAGGTAGAATGGTATTTCCCTTAATCCCAAGAAATCTATTTTTGGGGTTACAGAAGGTAGACTTGTCAGACACACTGTATCCCAAGAGGGCATAAAGATTGACCCAAAAAGGTTCAAATCCATTCAAGATCTTGCTCTTCCTACCAGTAAGATCATAGTCCAATCTTTCTTTAGAAAGGTAAATTTTCTACGAAGGTTCATTCCTGAATTTGCAGAAAAGACACGCCACATTTTCAATATGATGAAAGGCAAAGCCATTTTTAGTTGGATAGGAGGAGGCAAGTCAACATTTAAAGACATCAAGGAAGCTATCACCCATGCCCCAATTTTGGTTTGTCCTAATTACACCAAAGACTTCATGATGTACAGTTATGCTTCTAAACACACACTTTCAGCCATTTTGGTTCAACAGAATGAAGGTGTGGAATCTCCCATATCTTTCATGAGTTATCCTCTCAAAGCTCATGAGTTGAAGTATTCAAACATGGAGAAGCATGCTTATGCTATGGTAAAGGTGGTAAAGAACTTCCATTTTTACATCCTAAACTCGCACACTATTGCTTTGGTCCCTAATACAACAGTCAATTCCATACTAACTCAACAAGAGTTTGGAACTAAAAGGGGCAATTAGATTGCTAAAATCTAGGAGTTTGATCTAGTTCTCAAACTAACAAAACTTGTGTGGGGAAGGGGTCTCTACCAATTAATTACTGATAACATACCAAAAGAAATAGGGCATGAAGAAACAGAAGTTGAAGACATGCCAACAACTCTCTTTGTCACCACTATGAATGAGTGGTATTTGAATATTGCTCATTTCCTTACCTATAGTGAGTATTCTACTAACCAATCTCATAAAGAAAAGATGACTGTTAAGTTGAAAGCTACCAACTTTGTCTTGTGGGACAATAGTCTATATAATAGGAACCTTGATGGGGTATTCCTTCACTGCATGGATAAAATGTAGCAGAAAAAACTTTTGGAGTCCTTCCACAATTTGGCTTGTGGAGGACATTTTTTTGCACTGGTGAATGCTCATAATATTATATGAGCAAGGTATTATTAGCCTACTATGTTTCAAGATGCATAAAAATGGGTACGTAGATGTGAACTATGTCAACAATTCATTGGAAGACCCAAATTGGTTGTATTACCTCTACAAGTAGTAGTAATTGAAGAGTCATTTCAATAATGGGGTATTGATTTAATTGGCACTGTAAACCCATCTTCGAGCACTGGACATGAGTATGTTCTTATAGCCACAGACTACTTTACCAAGTGGGTGGAAGCCATCCCAACTAAGCATGCTACTTTGGAAGTGGTATGTAATTTTCTCAAGGAAAACATCATTTCCCACTTTGGAGTGCCAACTAAGATTATAATAGACAATGCAGCTTGTTTCTCTTCTCATGAGATTACCCAATTATACTATTATTATGGGATCATTCTCTCCCACTCTTTTGACTATTATCCACAAGGAAATGGCCAAGTATAATCGAGCAATAAGAACCTGGTGACCATTATCAAGAAGCTGGTAGATGACAATCAGAGAACCTGTCATAAAGCATTATTTGATGCTTTATGGGCAGACATAATTACACCTAAGAGGGTGATAGGTATGTCACCATTCCAACTTCTGTATGGTCTCAATGCAGAGATACCAATCACCTTGGAATTACCAGCATTGAAGTTGCCAAATGTAGTAGAAGATTCAACATTTGAAAGTTCCATCAACAAAAGGATCATGTGCTTGACTCAACTAGATGAGCAGTGAACTATGGTGGTAGACCATATTGCCACACATCAGAGTTTGGTAAAGAAGCTCTTTAACTAGAAAGTAAGGATTCATGATTTCTAGGTTGGAGATCAAGTTTTGTTATGGGACAAGATGAGAGAACCAAAAAGGATGAATGGGAAATTTGATTCCTTACGGAGAGGCTCATTTTCTATTCATTAGCTCAATGGTGAAAATAGTTTCCTAGTGAAATATCAAGACGACACACCTTTTTCACTGCCTCACAATGGACATCATCTGAAGCACTTCAATCCTTGAAGTATCAGATAAGATCAGTTGTACATATGTATAGTCTTTAGTTTGTTTTGTGTTGCTTGTTTTCATTTTTTGGAATCTTTATTTTTGGGTAGCATGACTCCATAGCCCAATGGCATACATGAAGGCACTGAAGAGTTTGGATTCTACTCCCCTTGATCATTTTTACAATCAATGGAAGTTACCCAACTGGAGCCAGCTCTTGTTCCCAAAATCCATCACTTTCTTTTATGGGAAACATACTAACCATTTTGGTCCTATAGACCAAAAAACTCTCTATTTTCTTTCTCAAAAATATTTTGAGCAGTTATGTTTTTCAAATATTCAAGTCTTTTTAGCTAAGGAAGTCACAAGTTTAATAGGCGGGCTTTCTTCAAAGGAAGTTTAAAACACTTGAGGCTTTTCCTTAGTGTTTTGAGTATGGTTCAATGCAAAGGTTTGATCAAAAGACTCAACAACAGGATTCAAACAATTGGAATGAACCACTTTGAACCGTTGAACCATTGAACCCCACCTCCGCAAGGTTCAAAGGTTCAACTAGTTCAAAGGTTCAATGACTTCGGTGGACTTAAAGAAAATAAGTCTTCAAATATTGAAGATTGAACTGTTGAACCATTGAACGTTGAAACAAATAGAGTTCAAAGGGTTCAAAGGTTCAATGAGTTCAATAAAGTTCAATGGACTTAGAAAATGAAAGGATCCAGAGAGTTTGAAGCTTCAAAGGATTCAAATAAAGAGAATGAACCGTTGAAATTTGAACTAAAATGGTTTAAAGTTCAAAGGTTCAAAGGGTTCAAAGAGTTCAAAGTTTGACAGAAAGCTTTGAGAAAATGAAGGAAGTGGAAGATTGTAGAAAGAAGTTCAACAAGATGGTTCAACTAAAGGGTTTGAAGAAATGGTTCAATCGAAGAAGAAAAAAGAGAGCGAATGTGGCCCTTCACAAAACATTGAACCATTGAACCTTTGAATCAAAAGAGTTTAAGGTTCAAGGTTCAAAGTGGTTCAAGTGACCAAGTGACCAATGACATCCCCATGTATGTCAAATTTAGGGTAATAAAATATCTGTTGATTTTCAAAGATGCAAACTTGGGAAAAAACTCAGTGACCAGCCAAATAAGGTGTTGAAGGAGCCATCAGAAAGTGAGAAGTTATCCTGAGAGCTTAGATCACCAAGGAAGAAAAAAACATGGCAAGGAAAGAGATAATAACTACATGAAATTAAAAAATATCTATAGGAGAGTTATTTATAGTAGGTGGAACAGTCCACCAAGTGGACATCAGAGAGCATGAACATTCAAAGGTGTGGCCTATTTTTCTACATTAAGTAAAGGTGAATGGATAGCCGTGTAAGCATCATAAAGAAGACCAGACAACCCATGCTTAGGAGAATACATTTGAGATGATTCAGAATGCCAAAGTCAAGGCTGATGACCTTTTCCAAGCATGGCCCTTTCATAGATATTAAAGACATTCAATTCGACATGGGCCATTTTCATGAAAACAAGTGCCCAAGTCTTTCTTGGAATTCTATATATTGTAATCTCCCATTTTGTATAGGGGAGATCTCTTGGTGATTATAAGTGAAACTCTGCTTAAATTGAAAGGCATTCCTAAGACTTTGAGCTTAGACTGTTAATCACATTTTGTCATTTGAATGAGAAAGCAAGTGACCTTTCAGACTTTGTGTTGAAATAACTTGTGTTATCTAGGAAATTTTTCTTATGTCTATTTCTTAAATACAGTCTTATTCGTTTAATAAAATAAATAAAACTAGTGGAAATAATCTGGAAGGTGTCCTAGAGCTGACTATGGGAGACTTTGTGTTGCCATCATTGTCTTAAGTCTATTTGTTTTATGTTTTAATGCAAATGATATTGGTGATACTTTGAGCTCCCATTACCCTCCATAATATTTCACTTTGTTGTAATTGAAGTGGAGACTTTGCGTTGCACTTCATATTACTGTGTTCCTGTGTCCTGATCAATGAGAGAAGCAATGAAAAAATTTGTGCTTTCATTGGTTTTTTGTGGATATAGTTACTACCCAAGAAGTCTTCCTCTAGTTTTCTAAGCATCATTTTTGAAAGAAGAGAAATGTCTTCAACAATTACCCAATATTTATTTGTCCTTGTGAGCATCATCTATGAAAAAACAGAGATGGATGGTGTTATTCCACCTCTGAGTGTATTTTAAGCTTATATTAGTTATAGTAGTTTACAAGGAACCTCCCCTACCTTATAGGGAACCTCCCTTTGATGAGAGGAGAGATTTATCTCATTTTTTTATGGTAAAATTTCACACTTTGCTGTATAAATCTCCTTGTGCTGAGGTTGATATATCTATTTTGCTATCAGTTAACTGGTGAAAAAATATTCACCCAATAGAACCAAGGCCCTATCATTGGATCTATGGCACATTTAGAACAAAAGGAAATTATTTGTCGATTAGAACTTGTGGAATACTAGAAACTCTTGGTTTCATGAACCCTTTTTGGGAAGTAGATGCTTTTAGAGTGTTCAAGTTTTATCATTGACTAATAGGCATAAATTGTTGATTGGGTAATGTTTATGAAGGCTTGTTGGTTTATGACTGAAGAGGTACACTTGTCACTACCTAGCAAGGTGGGACATTGGTTTCCTCCAATTTAGGTAGTAGGATGTTTGATCTTAATCACATTGGTGTATTGGATTTTGCCTATTATTGTGGATCATTAATCATCACTTGTTGTGGTAGATTAACATTCATCATGTTTTGTTGAGTTATGGCACCAATTATCGCTTGAATAATTAATCCTTATGGTTACATACTAGAAGAAGCAATTGGTTAAGGATTAGAAGTAGTTTGTTATGATTGGGAGGTAAAATTTACTACCCTTTCTATTATGAACAACTCATGGCATTATCTAAAGACACATTTTTTTATGGACTAATTTATTGTGCAATTATACAACTTTGGTCTACATTGGAAGAGATTTATATGTTATCCACTGTGTTTGGGACATTCATATATGTGGAAACATTAGACACTTCTTTGATAGCTGGCGCATTGAATATGTCTCCAACTAAAGTTATTTTCATGAATGGATCTATACCCAAGTTTTTAAGGCCTTTCAATTTGATTAAGACCTTTACTGAAGGAGTTAACTTGATAAGTGGAACATTTGACATGGTCATGTTATTTAAATTACATGCTAAGTTAATATAGGTCTGGTATGCTATATGCACATATATAAAATGGTTTCCCATGAGGCCTTTTATTATTACAAGCATATACAGGTCTTGATATGCCATCAACAATATATCTTGAGAATTACTACAAAAGGCCTACTCAATGATTTGATTATATGGTGTGTTAATAAGTACTCTAACTAGACTAGGCAAATTTTCATTAGGAAATTCTACTAGAAACATGGTTCCTAACTTTGCGATTTTGATAAAAACTTCATCCTTGTTTACAATCAGGTGAAAATAAAATAAATAGGCATCATAGGCTGATGACATCATAACAAAGTATGGTTGTTATTGAACTTAGTGTACAACTGATAGTATGATAGCTAGGTACCATGCTATTTGTGTTAGGTTGTGGAGCTAAAAGCTTCACTAATGCATACATGGAGAAGGCCATTGGAGGAGTTGCTGGAGTGTCACAGACACCATCATCGGTCAGGCCAACCGATGTCGGCAGGGAGGAGACAGAAGGCAACCGATGTCGGTCAGTAATCGGCCGACGTCGGCAGACCCCAGGCAGACAGGGACCGACGTTGGTCACCTGTGTGGTTCAGACTGCGGATGTTACAGGCAGTTAGCTAACGAACCATGAGTTTGCATGTTGAGAGCCAATTTTAGATTGAGAGCTATGGATCTAATTATTTTAATTAGATGTCTAATTATTGTTTGGATGAGATCTATATAATAGACTCATGGTTGTATTGTAAACTTGTGCTAGAGAGTAAGAGAGCAATAAGCTCCTTCAGAGAGAGGTGAGCAATGGTGTGTTCCTCCTAGTGCCACAGTACCAAGTGTGGGTGTTAGATTGGAGAATCAACAGGGTTCTTCAGGTATGTATGATCTTGGTCATTAGGTGAGCATGGCCTATATAGGAGATCTACATGGTAAGTAAGATCATTGATCTGCAGGTGTATGTGTGTGCAAGGTCAAGGTTCACAGGTGTGTAGAACCAGATTGATCTGTAGGTTGCAAGATCAGATAGGACAACAACACAATAGGGAGCAGGATCAGGCAGGATCTACTTGGAGTATGGTGTGTACTCATTGTGATGTACGTGGAGTACATGGAGAGCTAAGAGGAAGGCAAGGCAGTCCCTTCCATAAGTATGGTCTGTTGAGTTGCAGGTTGTTGCAGGTTCATGGGAGATCTAATTAAAGTACGTTGAGTACTTGTGGAGTGCGTGGAGCACTTATGGTGTGCGTGGAGCATAGGTGTAAGGTGAACACCAACTCTTTGTTTGAGTTGGGTGTTGGGACCTAAGAGAGAGAGATTTGAGGGAAGATTTATTGTTTATGTCCTAGAGGTGTGGGGGCCCTAGAGGTGTGTAAGGAAGAAGAACTGTGGCAACCTTCTTTGTTGTATTTCCTTCTGAAAGAGTTTTAATACAAGTTGTGTATTGTCTCTCATATCATGTGTTATTTTTGAATTCTAGTTACTTGTGATTCTAGTTAATTTCGCATATTAAGTTGCTTGTATTTGGTAATCAATTGTGTGCTTCTGGTTATTCATATCCCATCAAGTGGTATCAGAGCTAAGGTTGTAGGGAGCAGGTTTTGTGTTTGGTTACAGGTCACTCTCAGGGGTTTTTGATTGAGTGGGAGTAGAGTAATGGCAGATGAAAGTAAGCTAAGAATGGAGGAGTTGAAAAGCACAGATGGTCACTTACGGTCCTATGGAAAGAAAGAGTAGGTAAAATAATATTGTTCGTTGGTAGCAGATCAACATGAAGGAACTGAAGATGCAGATGTAGCAGATGTTGTTGCATAGGATGCTCTGGGAGGTTTCTTGGATAAAGTTGAATCTTGGATAACAGATTCAGTTGCCTTTTTCCATGCAGCCCCAGGTAGAGGAGCTGGTGAGCCTTGCCAAAGAATTGGCAAAGGGGAAGTGAAGCTGAAATTATAGGTAGCCAACACATGGGTGTTGAAGGAGGTCATGCAAGTCCCAGGTTTGGAGATGTGGCTAATTTCTTCAGAAAGATTGGGTGATGAGAGATGCACAAGAACTCTCACAGTGGATACACTTGAATTAGCTGGTGGTAAGAAAATCGGTACTCTTTATTTACTTGCTTATATTACTGATTCTTCTTTTGTTGCAGAGATGTGGCTTCATAGGCTTGGTCACATGAGTAGGAAGGAGATATATGTTCTTAAGCAGAAGACGGACATATTTGACAGGCTTAAGAACTGGAAAGCCTTGGTGTTTATGGAGGAGATGGTGGACAGAGACCATTGGATGGTGTTGGATACTTCTGAGTAGAGCAGTTTGGACATGGGTTTTGATTCAAAGGAGCTCACAGGTAAAAATTCATCACTCATAGGAAAACATAGGTACCGGCATCAGTCAGGAGGAACCGGCATCGAACAGACAGGTGCCGATGTCGGTCATGTGCAGACCGAAGTCGGTGATGTCAGGCAGGGTAAGACCGACATCGGTCAGGAGGACTAACGTCGATAGTAGGTAAGACCGATGTCGGTCAGGAGGACCGATGTCAGCAATATGGACACCGATGTTGGCAGGGTTAGTAGTCAAGGACAAGTGCATGGGAACTGATGTCGATCGGATGCAGACTGTGTAGTGACCGAGGTCGGTCATTGTAACAGATTTTGGGTGGACAGCACGCTGTCAATGAGTCTCAAACACCCATATGGAGGAATGAAGACGTAAGTAGGCCTCAAATTCATTGTTCCTCTTCTTTATACTAGTTGTTGAGTGCAGAGCAGGAAGGATCCAGGAAACAGGTGGGAGCATGGCAGGAATATGATGAAGAACCAAGTGGAGACTTGGTAGGGTTGCCAGCAGGTATGAAAGCACAGAGATGAATGGATACCTTAGTTGAAGAATAGAGTGAATGAACACGTGAGATGGAAGACCAGGCATATGGTCTTGAGGAAGCTGCAGGACAGTGGTACAGGTTTTGACAGGTGGATGAAAAAATAGGACTTTAGTCAATGTCAGGGTAACTACTGTGGTTTGTCTTACCAGGTGGATGATGAGTCATGACATCATTCTATTACTATATGTGGATGGTATGTTTGCTAGCAGGTTTATACATACAGGGTTTTGCTGAGCTAAGGGTAAGATTAGTTCAGTGACATGTCATGAGGAATTTGGAGTAGCAAAATTCTTCAGCATGGGAGAGATGGAAATCACAGGTAGATTTTGTCTCCAGTGGGAGCTGATGTGAATCAAGTGTTGGCAAGGTTCATTACGTAGGATGCAGAGCCGGAGCACACTAAGGGCTGGATAGGTACAGTGTCTGAAATCACATGAGGTCTGGTATAGACCTGAGTTTACCCACGTAGTGGGAGCTGTCAGAGAGTTAGGAGCCAATTTGGGGAAGTGGGTTCTCAGGTATTTGAGAGGGACCAGCAGCAGGTATACATGCAGGGTCAGGACTTCACTACATGGGTTTGTAGGTTCGGATGTGGCAGGTCACTCGGATGACAGGATGTGCACCACAGGTTGTGTGGTGGGTTGTCTTCAAGATTGAGCTTGAAGAGGGATAAAAGCCAAGAAATAGATTAGATGGAGCATAGGTACAGGTACAATGTAGCTATTTATCTCCAAGTGGGAGATTGTTAGGTTGTGGAGCTAAAAGCTTCACTGATGCAGACATGGAGAAGGACATTGGAGGAGTTACTGGCGTGTCACAGACACCAGTGTCGATCAGGCCAACTGACATCAGCAGGGAGGAGACAGAAGGCAACCGACATCGGTCTGTAGTCGGCCGACATCGATAGACCCCAGGCAAATAGGGACCGACGTCGGTCGCCTATGTGGTTTGGACTGCGGATGTTACAGGTAGTTAGCTAACGAACCAAGTGTTTGCATGTTGAGAGCCAATTTTAGACTGAGAGCTGTGGATCTAATTATTATAATTAGATGTCTAATTATTATTTGGATGAGATCTATATAATAGACTCATGGTTGTATTGTAAACTTGTGCTAGAGAGTAAGAGAGAAATAAGCTCCTTCAGAGAGAGGTGAGTAATGGTGTGTTCCTCCTAGTGCCACAGTACCAAGTGTGGGTGTTGGATTGGAGAATCAGTAGGGTTCTTCAGGTATGTATGATCTTGGTCATCAGGTGAGCATGGCCTATATAGGAGATCTACATGGTAAGTAAGATCATTGATCTGCAGGTGTATGTGTGTGCAAGGTCAAGGTTCACAGGTGTGCAGAACCAGATTGATCTATAGGTTGCAAGATCAGATAGGACAACAACACAACAGGGAGCAAGATCAGGTAGGATCTACTTGGAGTATGGTGTGTACTCATTGTGATGTACGTGGAGTACATGGAGAGCTAAGAGGAAGGCAAGGAAGTCCCTTCCATAAGTATGGTCTGTTGAGTTGCAGGTTGTTGCAGGTTCATGGGAGATCTACTTGAAGTATGTTGAGTACTTGTGGAGTGCGTGGAGCACTTGTGGTGTGCGTGGAGCACAGGTGTAAGGTGAACACGAAGTCTATGTTTGAGTTGGGTATTGGGACCTAAGAAAGAGAGCTTTGAGGGAAGATTTACTGTTTATGTCCTAGAGGTGTGGGAACCCTAGAGGTGTGTAAGGAAGAAGAACTGTGGCAGCCTTATTTGTTGTATTTCCTTCTGAAAGAGTTTTAATGCAAGTTGTGTATTGTCTCTCATATCATGTGTTATTTCTAAATTCTAGTTACTTATGATTCTGGTTAATTCCACATATTAAGTTGCTTGTATTTGGTAATCAATTGTGTGCTTCCGGTTATTCATATCCCATCAATTTGTTCTTGGTCATGCTTTGAGTATAGATGCGTGTGGACTAAATAATAAGCTAAAGGATCTTGTCTTTGTTTCCCTAATTGAGTGTTGTAAGGTTGATAAGGAGTTGTCTCAAAAACTACATGGTTACGATAGGGGTCTTGAATAAATTAGTCTTCTGCAACCACATTACCATTTTCTGGATTATACATGGCTCCACTATGAGTATAGTAAGACATATTCAAATTAATGATGAATTTTTCACAAAAAGGGTTAGATTTCTACAAATCCTAAAAAAATAATGTCTAAAAAGGCAAACAGTTCAACTTCGTCTAACTTGGTACAAAATAGTCTAATGTCAAATGACTAATTTTAAATGTCTCAAACAAAAAGGTCAAGTGGATGAAATAAAATTGGATGCCAAACACTAGGTACAAAGTGTTAAAACAAGTCTAATATAAGAAAATAATTTTTTTTAGGTTTATAGGCCAAATGTGAAATAAAAGATAGGGTCAAAACATGCATATGCTAGGTATTTTGGAAAATGAAAAAAATCTATATTTTAAAAACAAGGGTATGATTTAATCTAACATATCTGAAACACTTTGTCATAAACTAGGTATTTAGAATCAAACATGAACTTAGTCAATTGGAATAAGGCATGAAACAAAGGCATATGGAGATAGGATATTTATCTCAAATAAAGTCACAAACAATGGTTTTTAAATTGGGTAAATAATTAACCTAATTTAAACATCTCAAAATAGAAAGATCAATTTATAAGCCCAAATTACACAAGGCATAAATAGAAATCAATCAATGTTTCAATTTGAACTTGGAAAGGCTAATTAAAAACTCAACTTCAAAAACTAGGATCTTTGAACAAATAACAAGATATATGAAATCGAATGGCATAATGACACTAGACAAAGATCCAAAAGGAGTATATGGCTTTGGTTTTAAAATGGAATTTGGAAATAAGGCAAATAAGTCTATGAAATGAATTGAGTAGTGTAAGGATGTTATCACACTCTAAAGATACAATCAATGGTTTGTTTTAAGACTTAAATACACAAAAAGCTTTGAAATGAATTGGGTAATATAATGTTACCCTTTTCAATCAAATGACACACATACAAATATTTATCAAAAGACTAAGGCAAATGTATGGTACCATATGGATGGCATAATGTCTCCTAAAAAAAAGGAGTGATGTATGAGACAAGACTCATTTTGACATGGGAAGAAAAAAATAGATTAGGCTCAAAAACCATGAAATAGAGGATAAATTTACACAACCACCTAAGTGTAATGTACTAAATCCTAAAAATAACAAGGTTTCATAATATTATAAAATTATGTCAATATACTCACTCTTGGGAGGATTTTAAATGTTAATCTGAAAATAAAATCACATGAAAAGTAGGGTTTTTAGGCTCCATCTTCTCCCAAGATTTTTTACTATGACATGAAACTTTGGGTTAATCACCTTGCATCAATAGTGTGCTTTTGATAAGTGGGGTTGTTCTAATCTATCAATTTTCATGCATTTCTAGATGGTCCCAAGTATGCCTAACATAATATATGCTCAGGTCACTTGGATCTACATCAATTGACTTATCATGGAAAGTTTTTGTCCTTTTCACAACCACTACATCTGCCACTTTCTTAGTATAGTGCGGTGTCTAAGTTTCCCCTATAGTATGAGGTAGTATATTACTAATAGATCTTGTTTAAATTTTCAAATAAGCATCTTAATAAGTTGACCTCAATTTGTATAGCCCACTATAGAGTGGGGATGAAATGATGTTGGGAGATAAATTCCTAGGATATCACTTTCATAAATAACCCATGAGGAGGTGATACAATCCCACTCAAAAACAAAAAATGCATGAAAATAAAAGACAAGTGAAAAGACATTAGGGTTGTGTTTTGATCACCCAAACCATATGAATTTGAGGAGGGCCTTAATGAATTTATTTTCATGATTTTGGACTAAAGAGACTGAGGTAAAGAAAGAGAAATTTTGGTCACCATAATTCCCTAAAGGGGACAAGGGGAGAGCATACATGCATCAATTATTTTTATTGAAATAAACATCTTTTAACAAACAAATCATAAAACAAACACTCTCAAGCACATCTAACTAAGTGTTTAAAGTTCATTTTAATGCACCAAACTGAGATCTATTATGAAATTTTGTCCCCTTGTCATTTGTTTGTTGATTTTTTTAATAAAATAAAAATGATGTAAATAAAAAGATTATTAAAATACCAATTTAAAATGTGAAATTTGTAATTGAAAAGTGTTAATGTTTCCTTGTGGCCTTTGGGTCCTGCAAAATATGTTAAAAAGTCCTTGTGTTTAGAAGCACTTCATGAATGAGGAAAACACTTCCCAAATCTTTCTCTCAGGTGTACACATAGTGAAAAACCATATAACATAGAGAAAAACTTTAACTCTACAAAAATGCAATTGTCAGTGAAATAATCCAATTTATAGGAAAATAGAGCATAAAATGGAATATCACTACTATAGTGGCAAAATTGTTAATAATAGGGAGGTCTTTATACTTTAAGAGTAATTATATTACAACTTTACCAAGAATGTTTAGCCTAACTACTAGTGGTTAGGAAATAATATCAATGATTGTTTGGTAATATTGTGACTGGCAAAGTCACAATATTGTGATATCATGATTATTAGAGTCGAGATATTAAAATATCGCAAATAGATCCTAAAACAAAAAAATAATTAGCTAAACTTTGAGAGTCATATTTTAAAATGTAGAAATAAAAATGAAACTACAATTGTGTGAGTGGCGATATCACTACAATATCATGACTCAAGAGAGCAAAGTGCATAGGGAAACTTCATGATTAACATAAAAACATCCCTTGGCCTCGAATTTTCACTTGTTTTATTTAGTAAGCTCATATTTTTACATGAAAATCATTAGTAGAATGGTATTAAAGGATTTAGGAATAACATTTTGGGGTACATAGTCCCACTAGACATGACATTTATGATCATAGGAATCCAAGAAGGGAGATTAGTATAGTGTTAGTTCAAGTAATAAAAAATCAAATAAAAACACACTAACACTTACATTATTATCATAAAAATTATGGAAATCTTAGTAAAAATATCTAAGTGAAATCAAAATTAAAACATAATAGACTCAAATCCTTTACCTTCTTTGGAAGCTCCAAATGCTTTTTTGAGTGGCTTGTTCACCTTATGCATCAATAAGTCTTTGGAAAATGAATCTTTTTGGCTCCTTATCTCATTGTCACCATTGGATTTAATGTGACTTGATGTAGCTTGGCTCAAGATTTTGGCATTATAACACCACTTGCAATAAAATTTCTTATGTCTCTCTCAAAATTTGGATTATATCTTTGGCTTATAAGAGCTTAAAAATGAAGAGGTATGCCATTATATTTATAGATTAAGGAATTAACTCTCACCCAAAGTGAGTTAGGGTGGATTTAAGGCTTAGAAGGAGTTAAAACCTAACCTAAGTGAGTCAAATATAACCCTTTTAGATTTAATAGTTGTTAAGTAATTATGATTTGCAATTACTAGGCATAGATCTCTAAAATAGATATTTTAAGATATTTTCAATGAGATTAACAACTCATAAAGAAAATGATGTAAGGCTAGGATATTTTGAATGTGTGAATTTCCTTTTTTTTTATTTTCATTAATTTTAAATGAATAATTCAATTATGCTTTTAATTTAGTTTATCTTGTTAATCAATTCTAATTATCCTTTTAGCTCTTTCAAGATTTAATTTAAGTGTGTAAGTGCCCCACTTAATAGGTCTATAGTCCAAATTGACTATTGTAGTGCTGTAAGATTGTTAGGGTTTAATCCATGAGAGGTTATGGTTTCATATGATATGATACCAAAATTATGGATATCACAACATGATTCTTATCTTTGATTAATTATGCACAAGAAAATTTGGGATTTTTAGTGATTTCTAGGCTTAATTTGCAATGGTTGGTAGGAATTGGTTTGAATTCTGGTTGGAAGTCAGTTGTGGCTAGTTTTAGGTGTCAATAATTACTCATTATAAGTAACTTAGATTAATTACATTAATAATTCATACTTCTATTTTAAATTTATATATCCATCAAATGAAACCATTTCTCATAGACAATCTTATAGTCTGATCATGTTTGAAACTACCAGTTTCATCTTTCCACCAATTAATATCTAGTTTATGAAATTTAAAATCATTCCAATGGGACATTAGACAAGATTTTCAAGCCTAATTCAAGGATATCCTAATTTTTTGAATATATAATCACATTTTATACTCATTTTTCACTATATAATTCCATCATTGCAATCACTATAATATGTAACAACAAATTGAGATAAAATTTCACATTCTTCCCAACCCTAAGTTCATACAACCCAATAAGCCCTAATGTAGGTATGAATACAACAAAAACATCAGAAGTCATTTTTTACAACACCTAATCACATTAGGATTACACTATCATATAACATTTCACTGGTATTGTACACACACCACCATAACATGGGAAAACTAAATGGAGTCAACATAACTACAACCCTTAGTCATTACCTCCATTTCAAAAATATTATTCCCTCTTATCATTGGGATAGGGTTAGAGGGAATGATAAGGCACACATTGAATCTTTTAGTGAAATAAAGACATATAAATAGACACCTATGACATACATGTGAAGGTGCATCTATAAAAATTAGCATAGAGATCAAAAACCATAGAGGATAAAGACACAAACTAGAGACACCCACACATGATGATGAAGTACAAATAACACAAAATATTCATTGATCCTTTTCCTAAGCATATAGGTCAAGAAATAACATAGATATCAAAAGAAAATTAGATATTTAATGCACATCTTTATCTATATTCTTATGATCCTTAGATAGAGGAACAACAACATTTGAATGAAATTATTCCTATATTTCATGTTTAAAAACCATCTATATCATTTATTACATTCATAAGTAATGAGATAGTAGATCATGATTTTGATTTGTACTTTTTGTGCATTAAAGC
>JARHVA010009189.1:220000-260000 GCA_037957365.1 Torreya grandis
ATTACTTAGATGTTTTATGTTAGATCTATTTCTATAAATATGTTCCAATTATAAAAAAATAAAAGAGATATGAATTGTGTTCTTATAGATGTTAACATTTATTTTATTTGCCATTCTATAGCCAAATAAAAAGTATCTACTTTACATTAGCTCTGCAACATATAATTTATAATAAATAAGTTGATGGATTTAAGATAGAAGTTAATAATTTCTTTAAGGTTTGACATTTCATGAAATACATATACATAGATATTTGCATTAGTTGTTTAAATTTTTAATGCAAGGGACAAAAGTGGCATATAAATTTTTTGGGTCTAAATTATTAATTGGATTGCTAGTTACTCTCATTTATAAATACGTAGTTGCATTTAGAACATCTAACCCTTGCATCAATGAATAAGCTTGATAGATAGACTATGAGAAAAATGAAATAATTGTGTTCTTATATCAAGCACTACATGATTATTGGTTATATGTAAGGTATGTTTTCAATTACAAAATATCATTTCTCAAACTTATGTATGTTTATGAAATCTGAAAGTAATTCCTAAACATTTATATCAATTGGAAAAAGAACTAGTAATTCTTGTAATTGAATGAATGATCATGTACAATAATTATTTACTTAATTAGATGAATACATTTTGAATAATGTATTCTAAAAATGATAAATAGTTATCATATCATCTTAAATAGTATGAAAGTTATACTTATGTTGTCCCTTTAACTTCCTTCCCATGCGGTGAACTTGTTGGCTATTTGCCTCAGCTACCAAATTTTTTTTTATAAGATTTCCTTAAGTGGAAATTTTTATTTGGGTTTCAATTATCTTGAAACTCAAATGAACCTAGATGATTATGTTTTTTTAATTCTACCATTGTATGCTTGTTGGTTTCAATTTGCCTAGTTGAATCGTAATGAAGTAGTAACATACTTATGTCTTTAAATTATTCATTTATGAATTTATAAAGTTAGTAGATAGATAGATAATTTAATTCATTATTAATAGTTGTATAAAATCTTTCTTTCATATATAAATCATATATTTATGGGCTACAATTCTTTTATAGCATTGGCTATGCCAATTTAAAATAACCGCATAGAAATGGATTAGCATAATTGTGTCTTGAACTTTTGTAAGCATATTTATATGATATGAATGATGTAAAAACAAGTGTAATGAACTTAAAGGTTGTAAGGTGTAGTAACCTGACCAGCAGCACTAAATAATATTATACTAAATCTGTTTGTCTTATGCATTTATATAATTGTTGTTTGAAAGATAATTTTTTTTGCAAGTGTAGAATTAATTTTATTGCTAAATTTTGAGTGCTTGCCTAAATTATGTATCATGTATCTTGGTTTGAACACATGAATAACCTAAATGATAACTTAATAACTTTAAGCTACCCTTCTTAGTGAAACTAATCCTTTAACTTCAACACCCATGAATGGGATTGAAATCCACTACGGAGAGTGAGACATTTACCTAGGGTTAAGCACCTAGAAATGGTCCTATGAGGAATTACAGGTGCCACTTATGGTAATAAATGCTTATAAATGTATGTGTATACTGATATTCTCCAAGTTCCATAATCTTTATAAAAAAACTAGCTTACCCATAGTGCCTTTTGTATGTATTTATTACCTCAGTTACCATCCTTTGGTTCCAGTCACGTATGCATAGAGTAAATCAAATGTTTTGTTGTGTTACCAATTATTATAAGTGAGACTAACATGTGTATAAATTGTACTCTGATATATGATTCTAAACAAAAAATTAGTGTTATTTCATCTAGTATCAGAGTAGTATTCTGCTCTATGAAACTTTGGAAATGAATTTTTTGTTTAAATAAATGCAATCTCTAAGTTATCAATTGTGATTTCTTAAGATGTTTATAATGTGATCGAGTGGAGGAAACATTTGTGAGAATCCTTTGAATGTCAATACAAATAGAGATAGAGGTTTTGTATGTAAAATAGGTCATCAAGGTTGTATCCCCACTTGCAACCTAGATGAACTACATGTGAGTAATATGGATAGCAATACCGAGGTATCCCATGCTTAAGTAGTAGTGGGATTCCAACTTATAATCATGAGGAAATCCTTAGTGATATATTGACATCCCTTAACACCTTGTAAGGGAAGATTAATAATCAAGAATAAATATTTAAAAATATTGAAGGGGTATCCCAAGAGGAAGTGTGTAGACTGAAAATGGGTCAATTGGAATGACATATAAATTAAGAACCAACTTTAAACATCATTGACCAAATAATCAAGGAAATGAAAAATATTCCACCACCTACCTTCTCAAGTAAATAATTAGTTAATTCTACTGATGCTTGGTTGGTAAACTTGTAAAAGTACTTCAATTTGCATAATATGCCTTCCAATGTGAAAGGTAGAGTAACAACCTATCTCCAGTAGGACCTATAGCACTATGGTGGAACCACCTTTGTGTTGTTTAAGGGTATCAACCTTTAAATATATCTTGGTCTATTTTTTAGACTCAATTCCAAAAAAGATACTTGAATGTAAATTATAAGGAGCAGAAAATCATTGATTTTCAGTTCTTAAAGCAAGATAACATGTTTGTTGTCGAATATGAGAATAAATTCTTGAACTTACTACATCATGTGAACTATATGAATGATGAGGAAACTAAGATTATAAATTTAAAGCTTAGTCTTAAGGAGATTTTTATGCATGATGTTACCATGACAAATCCAAAGACCTTGGTTACAACCATAAAATTAACATATAGGGCGGAGGAGAAAGAAATGTCTTGCCATAAGGCAAGACAAGTATTCAAGTCTAATAGGAAATAGTCTAAGGCCAATAAACTTTCTCGCATGAACAAGAAATTTAAAAAGTATGATTCTAACCATAGAATTATAAGAGGTAATAAGAATTTTAGTAGTTTTCCCATTCAGAACGAGAATTTGAAGTCCCATGGACCTTCCAAATCTAGTTTTTTCAAGAAGGAATAACATCAAAATAACTCACATGAATTGGCCATGAGTAGTAAGACTATTATAGTAGCATATTATAGTCCAATTATATGCTAGGAATATGGTGAAAATATCTATAAAAAGGACTATCCTAAACTAAAATTAGGCCAAACAATGAACCATATGGTGTATTTTGTTGTTAATAATCATAATTCTGACTTGCAAGCCACTCCTATTGAGACATGAGGTATCATTAATGGTTTTATTTTAACTATATTAACTAATTCTGGTGAAATAGACTATTTTATTTCTCCTTTTACTACTAAATAGTGTAAAATTAAACCCATCTTGATAAGAGAAGGTTAGGAGGTGGAATTTGGTAACAACAAGAAAGTGCATATTCTTGAATGCTTAGAAAAAGTATATTTGGATCTTGATGTTCTTAAGACCAAGGTAAATCTATTTATCATGCCTTTAGGGTCATATTATCTCATATTTGGGATGGATTGGTATCATGAACATCAGCCACACTTTTTTTATGGGTAAAAGAGTGTGATGCATCAATGACCTTGGACAAATTATAGAATTGTAAGGTATGCAAGGGTCTATGAGATGTAAAACACTTTCAACCTTATAATTAAGAAGAATTGTTAGGAAGGGAAGAAATATATATTAAGTCTAAATACAATAAATATCTAATGAAAAGGAGCTAGAACATGCAAATTTTCCTATACTAAGGAGTTTATGGATGTCTTTCCTGAAAAGTTGCCTGGGTTGCCACCCAAGCAAGAATTTGATTGTTCTATTGACATCAAACCTTCTCTACCCTTACATCAAAGAAACCTTACCACATGAATATAAATGATTTATGAGAATTAAAATTTTATCTATAATAAATTTTATATGGTAGAAGCATATGGCCAAGTGTGTCTCCTTGGGGTGGTCTAGTAGTCTTTGTGAAAAAGAAGGATGGTACAATAAGGTTTGGCATTGATTACCTTATGTTGAATAAGTTAATAGTAAAAAACTTCTATATTTTAACAATAATTGATGATTTTTTTGACCCAATGAAGGGTGTTGTAATATTTTATAAGATTGACATGATCTCTGATTACCATCAGTTGCACATCAAGGAAGAGGAAATTCATAAAACTACCTTTAGAACCTGTTATGGATGTTAAAAAATTATGGTTCTTCCTTTTGTTTTAATCAATGCAACTATATCCTTCATGAACCTTATGAACAACATATTTACATCTTACTTAGATAAGTTTGTACTAGTTTTTCTTGATGATATCTTAATTTAATCCAATGATGAGATTGAACATGATTAAACCTTTTCCTAGTCTTGAAAAGACTAAGACAACATAAGTTGTATGGAAAATTATCCAAATGTGTGTTTTATGAATACAATATTCATTATTTATGACACATTATTTATAAAGAAGGCATTTTTGTTAACCTTGCCAAGATAAAAGCTATCCAAGATTGGCTTTCTCCTTCTAATGTACAAGAAGTTTTAAGCTTCATGGGTTGGTTGGTTACTACTGATGATTTGTTGAAAATTTTTCTAGTGTGGCCTATCACATCACTTCCTTACAATAAAAAGGGAAGATTTTCTTATAGACCCCTTAGTGTGGGGAAAATTTTGTTAAGCTGAAGGGGATGTTTACTATAGCTCCTATTTTGATCATACCATAACCAAATGACAAATTTGATGTTTTGGTTGATCCTTCCAAAAAAGGATATGGAGGTATCTTGACTCAATATGGAAATGTTGTGGTTTATGAGTCATGGAAATAAAAATAACATGAAAATAATTATCATGTGCATGACATAGAACTTGTTTCCATTGTCCATGCACTAAAGCAATGGAAACACTTTATTTTGGGAAAGCCTTACCAAGTAAAATCTAATCATATAAGTCTTTAGTATTTGTTCTCTCAAGATTATTTAAATGCACATTAGTGTAGTCATTGGAATTTTAAGCACTTTTGAAATATATATATATATATATATATATATATATATATATATATATTTATATATATCATATGTCAAAGGAAAGGATAATTGTTTGGTTCATGCACAAAGCAAATGCATGTACCTTGCTACCTTTTCAATGTTACAAGGAAATTTTATAAGTGTTATTTTATAACATCAACTTATTGATGTATTTTTTTATGAATTAAGAGTATTCTAGTTGACAACTCTGTAGCAAAAATATTTGCTAAATTTTTTATTGTAAAAGATGGCCTGATCAGGTATGAAGGTAGAATTTATATCTCCAAGATGGGTTACTAGATTAATTTTTTAAGTAATGAATTACATACATCACCTTATTATGTTCATCCAGGTGTTACAAAAATGATGCATGAGATGGAAAAGCTCTATTTTTGGCTTCGTATGAAGCATGATGCTGTAAAATTTATAATGAAATGATTGGATTGTTAGCAGGTGAAGGATGAGCATTGAAAATTAGGGGGGATATTGTACCTTCATGATATTCCTAAGGATAAGTGGGTTGTATTCTCATTTGATTTTATTGTAGGGATGCCAAAATCATGTAGCAAAAATGATACAATCCTAGTAGCGATTGATAAAATAACTAAAGTTGTCCACTTTATTGTTATAAATCTAATAAATGATACATATGTATTTGTATAATTATTTGTGAAGGAAGTACTAATACTTCATGGTATACATAAACTAATTATACCAGACTAAGACAAATTATTCACTTCAAGGTTTTGGCATACTTTAACTAAAACCTTTGTAACAAAGTTTGATTTTAGCTCTTCATATCATTCAGAAATAGATGGGCAAAAAGAATGACTCAACCAATTGTTTGAAGACATGTTGTATATGTATGTAATGGATCAATAAAAAATATCTTCGGATAGGTAGAAAATTTGTGTAGACCTTAAGACAACTTCATAGGAATTCAACATAAGGGAAAAGTTTTTTTGACATGTTAGATCACAAAAAAGTTCTATTAAATTTGGCAAGGCTTCAATGTTAGAACCACAATATGTTAGGCCTTTTTCCATAGTTTAAAATATCATCCTTATGGCTTATCAACTAGTACTCCTTCCTTAGCTTCAAGGATTCATGATGTTTTTCATGTTGCATTATTAAGAAAATATATACACCAATCCTTCTCATATTTTGGACTAGACTCATTTATAAGTCATGGTAGAGGAAAGTATCTAACTAGAACCAATGAAAATATTAAATCATCATAGCGTTATGTTATGTAACAGGGATATAAAATAATTTTTAGTATAATGGAACCCTATTAGTGAAAGGACATCCACTTGTAAAGACACTCATATTTTCAAATAACATTATGCATGCATTTTTGATTAAGTCGTTGGGATGACTCCCTTCCAAGGGGTAGGATGTTATGATCCCATATTTTCATATATATGCTACTCGAATTGCATTGACATTATGATGCTAAACTATTTTATATGTTGTTTAGATGGATTATTGTGATACTTGCTACAATAGTGTTGGCTACATACCTATCTTATGATTTATTTTGTTATGAACTTTTTATTTCTACTGATGATGATTTTATAATATATATTGATTATTAATTTATGACATAATGAAATTTATGCCATTTTGATGATTGAAAGTTGTTTATGAGCTAGGTAGGTGATGGAGGCCATAATCTTGGAATAATTATTTCTTAGCACATTGATATGTAAAACATGTATACTACTGTTTGATTATCCTTTGGACCGTTTGATATGGTTGATGTGTTTTTGGCTATGGTCCTTGTGTTTTAATTATCACTATACTTTATTGGTTCTATTATAAGTTGTTATTTATGATTATGGTTCATTATGATTTTTGTTATATTTTTTTAGTTGCAACCTTTCTCTTACAAGTAACTCATTCTCTATTTTCTGCAAGCTTCCCTAATTACTCTACTCTCTATTAGACCCTATAAAACTATTAAATTCATACCTAAACCTATCTAAACCACCTAGACCTAAACCCCCTTTGGAACCCTTGTCACCTTCTTTCTACCCTAACCCTCCGCTTTGACCTAAAATTATTATCTAAGGCTGGTGACATATTGTTTCAATGACTAATATAGTCATGGTTTGATTTAAACATTATTTAAATTCTTTGATGATATTATACCACATCGACTTAGGTCGATGGTTTACATGGAAATGTATTAAGATTATTTAATAAGGTAGGTGGTGAAGGTTTCAATGATACTCATTTTGGTTATGTTAATATTTGATTATTACCATTAATCTATTTTTCCATTGCCGGAGGTGTGATTACTTAGTGAGTATTCCAAACTTGCCATTAATGGCAAGGTTGGTAGATCTGCCTTGGGATACAAAAATTTTCTCCCTCCTTTTAGAATTTAATGTAAAATAATTAGGGTTATGGGGGAATAAATGAAAAGGATGGGGAAGATGTACGGTAGACAAAATATTAGGAAGATGGAGAGTTTTCGATGCAAATAGTAAAAAGGTTTGTCTAGTTTTAATGGAAAGCTAGTTGATGGGAAAACACATTGATATTGTGGGAGTATTAGAGTTTTCCTCCCTTTCATAATTTCCTATGTGTTTTCAAGTAAGTCTTTTATTTGAGTTTTCTAGTTCAATTTTTACTACTGGGTTGTTATAATGATAAAAAGTAGAGGTCACGCATGCACCCAAAAGTCTTGGACTTTTGGGTACATGCACAACATATAATTTTTATCATTATAACAACCCAGTAGTAAAAATTGAACCAAAAAACTAGAATAAATGACTTACTTGAAAACACACATGAAATTATAGAAGGGAGGAAAACTCTAATACTTACCCAATATCAATGTGTTTTGTGTCCTTGGACTTCTTGGTGCATATGCAGGCTCATTATATCAATATATTATTACTTATAAACTTGAAATAAATATATACACATTATATATATGCATTCAAATAGGTTAAAATATTGTGTTTTCTTTATAATAGCCAAATGCTTTTAGGGTTAGCAACATTGTGGTTATCAATATATGGAATATGCAATCTCCTTTTTTTTATAAGGGTCTGTGTCTTTATCTATAACAATGAAACATTATAAATATTTATAAGTTTGGTGTATTTTGTTTTATAAAATGGCTATGTGATTTGATGACTACATTTTATCAATTGTGTCTTAAAACTTTCAAGAGGTTGTCTTAGTTCTGTATATTTGTAGTTGTTTATAGGATCATAGTATTAAATATTTTTAAATCTAATGTTTTCAAATTCTTAATAGTGATTTATTCTCTATAACAACTATGTCTTTGATAGTTATGCAATAGTGTTATTGAAGGAAAAATTAAGGGTCGTGTTATTTTATGATTTCATTGTATAAACCATTTTGGTGCTCTATGATTAAGGATGAATGAATTTTCACATGTTGTGTTAGTATTGCATTCTAGAAACTTTCTTAGTTATTCTTATGGGACTTTTAGGCATGATTTTTCTTTCATTTGATTTGTATGATATCTTGGTCATCATGATTTTGTATTGGGTTGTGTCAACCTATTTATAATTGAATAATTGTATCATTTAAATTGATTACTCTATTTGAAATAGGCCATTATATATTTGTCTCCCTGTATAGGTAAGTCATGACTTTGATTTTATGGCTTCTAGGTTATCTGATTTAAAATTATTATGTAGTTGATATTTCAAGCCTCAATTCTTTTATGTGGATTGTGGAAATATTAAAGTAACTGTGTCATGGGTTTTCATTTTCAAACTTTTTAAGGTTTATTTTTATATATGTGTGTGTGTGTAAATAACTATACACACATATATGTAAAGATATGTAATTTCATATAGATTATATAATAAATACAACACTTTTCCCCCGTTAATGGGTCAATATTTATTGGTAAAAAGGGCAAAACAAGGAAGTATAAATCGATTCCCCCTCTGAGTTTGCTTAATCTAAACTTCGATGGTGCTAGTCATGGAAACATAGGTAAATTAGGGGTGGGTTATATAATTATTTATTATTGTATATTATTGGTCTGTGCCATGTCCAAGAGTATTCCAGATTGGTCCAATAATGAAGCAGAAGCCCAAGCGGTAGTGATCAAAATTGAGTTGGAAATCTAGTGTGCGATATCAAAATTGATTATTGAAGGTAATTATCAAGTAGTCATTTTGGCTTTGCAAAAGAAGGAGGTAAATATTGACATCTTGGAAATATTTTTAAGAATACCTGGAGGAATCTAGGATATTTTTATTCAATTGTGTGGAATCATTGTTATCGGGAGGCTAATTCAGCTGTGAACTTCTTAGTAAACTACAACATTGATCAAGTGGAGGTGTGTCAAGTGGATAATGTGTAAGATGAAAGTGAAGATTTACCATCTATCTTAATGATTTATTTAGGTTAATCTCTCGCTTTGGTATCTATTTTTGTATTACTTTGATCATAAACTAATTACAAAAAACCTAGTTATTTTAGTAGAACTCTAATTATAGTGGGGTGGAAATTGACAAAATATGTTGGATTCATTAATCTAGTGCCACCCTTTAATCATTACATGGTTCAATTGGTGTTCATAAAGGGAATTGGATGGTATATTTTCATTTATGAAGAATGGTGGTTATTATTAGAAGGAATGATGGCACCGTATGGCATGAGGGAGCCTAGAGGCTTCCCTCACGCCTATTTATGTCTCCTACCTATTCAGTCCCTCTCAACCTCAAAGCATTGTGTTTACAGATTGCTTAGTTGTTATATGTTGTGTTCATGGTTGGTAGGGTGAATTATGAAGAGTGTGAGTGATATTGTTGTAGCAATTGTATGTGTGTATGGAGCTAGTGATATTAAAAAAAATCTCATTTTATTGCCAAATATCTCATGCTCAACTCAATAATGTATTTTGGATACCAATCAAAGAAATACATGGTGTTATTGTAGACATTCTTGGTCAATATTTTCTTATAAATTATGTTAGAAGTAGGGTGAATTCTAGAATGGTGGTGATTTATGCATCGATTCTCATATTCTTGGTGTCTGACACTGAAGTGGTGGTGAAGGTGGTGACATTTTGTGTTTATCTAGAGTTTTGCATTGGTCTTGTTAAGAATATTTTACATCATTATTTAAACCCTCTTTTAAATCTACCATTCTCTAGGCAAGATGGTTTATAGGTAGTGTTGGCCTTTGCCTTCAGGGATCTCAAGATGATGTTTATGATCCTCCTAGATTTTGTCGAGGATTTAAAAAATAAGGTGCTTTTACTAGATATGAAGCTTGGGAAATTTTTTTTTCTACATCTGATGACACATCTAAGAATTCCAATTCTAGTGTTTTATGTAGTTGAGGTCTTATCAACATGAGCAAAAGAGGGTGGAGGCAGTTAGCAAATTAGTGAGATGGGTACTCAGATGTAACATGGTGGCACTGTTATGGTGTAACAAATAGATTGTTGAGAAAATGGGTCTAGACACTCTAGATGGCTTCAACCACTCAATGTCATCTTTATCTGGGGGTAATGTATTGAAGGATACTAATAAAGAATAATTTTTTATCGTAGAGGAGCCAAAATATGGTAGAAGGGAAATTGTTCACTTGATTGACATGGATGATGAGGTCCTGATGGACTTAAATTTCAAATGTTGGTCTATGTAAAATCTTGGTCCAGTCTAGTTTTTTGGTTATCAAATATTATATGTTTTTTGTGCTCTATTTTATTTAGCTAAATACCCATGTTCTTTTAGGGATCTTGGTTGTATTTAGTTTTTTGGTGGTTTTTGTTTTTCTAGTTGTTTGGTGGGCTTTGGACCTTTCTTTGTAAAAAATTTCTTTGTAGTCTGGGGACCCTATTCAAACCCTATATCGATCTAATAAATAAATGTAACACTGCTTCTTTTATGGATTTCAGGTTATTCAATTTTGAACTATGTTCATTTGGTGTTTGAGCCTAGCCTCTTTAATGATATTATACCATTTTGAATCGCTACTTTAATGGTGACTATGTCATAAGTTTTTACCTTATCGATATGGTTAGGTTTTTGTTATATACTTATATGTGTATAAATATATACACATAGAATGTTTGCATTCACTGTATAATTAAGTGGATGTGTTTTGATTAAATGTGCTAAATTCCTTTATCAAAGTATTCAGGTGATTAAATAGATATACATACATATAAATACATATACATACATACATATATCTCTCTATGTGTGTGTGCATGTGCGTGTGCATGTGCATGTGTGTGCGTGTGTGTGTGTGCATGTGTGTGTGTGTGCCTGTGTGTGTGTGCCTGTGTGTGTGTGTGTGTGTGCTTGTGTGTGTGTGTGTGTGTGTGTGCGTGCGTGCGTGCGTGCGTGCGTGTGTGTGTGTGTGTGTGTGTGTGTGTGTGTGTGTGTGTGTGTGTGTGTGTGTGTGTGTGTGTGTGTGTGTGTGTGTGTGTGTGTGTGTGTGTGTGTGTGTGTGTGTGTGTGTGTGTGTGTGTGTGTGTGTGTGTGTGTTTGTGTGTTCAATTTATGTGACTATGTCTTTATTTTTACTGGGATGCTCGATTGAACTTCTTGGGTTTCTTTGAAATCCTTCATTTCAACCTTGGGATTTTGGTCGGTCAAGTTTTGAATTTATTGGGTTTCACTTGAGTCATTTTATTCACTGTTGACTCAGTTTGTTGATGATCATTTCATAATCTAGTCTTTATGGTTTTAGTGACTATGTCAAACTTAAAGTATTTCACTATGTTATGTGTTGAGACATGGAGTCATAATTTTTAATATGAGAATGTGATTATTTAATACTTTGACTTGGAAATTTCAAGTTGGATGGGTCAAATTTGACCTGCGATATTAAAGATAATTTTTTTATGATTGAATTAATATGTATTAGTTAATAAATCTGAATGATTTAATTATTGAATTATTTTTATTTCTAGTTGGAATATGTGTATTTTCATTCGTAAACTAGACCTAAATAGTTATAGTTATATATTGTGGGTTTGGATGATTAAAGACCGATCAAAAAATTGGACAAGGTCCAGGTAGGATAAACTTGGAAGATATATAATGGATTAGGATTAATACATTCTATATCATTTGATGGTTTAAGTTAAGCATATTCACCCTTAATTTATACTTAGATGGTTGAATTATTCCAATATTGCCTTGGAGTGAATTTATTTTATTATATATGACTTTTGGTTGTTGTGTCTTTTGTTCAAAGATTGATGTGCTCAAAATTCATTACCTATTTCTGGTTATCGTAACCACCATCTTTATGATGGTTGGGGAGGTAAGGGCTACCGTTTGGGGGCTCATAGGGCTAGTGGGGTGGGGTTGTCCTGATCAGCTTGTTCATGTTTGACTCTTTGTTTCGATGACATTGTTTGAAATATGTTGATTTTGGTCATTATATTGTTATCGTTGGCTAGTAACAAATGTTTTGCATAGATTTTAGAAAGTATATATTGGAAAGATAAAATATATATTGGATGAATATTTATATAGGTACCTTATGTCTTATTATCTATCTGGATTCTTTATGATCATAGTAAATAAGAATTGATTGAATGTGCTACTAATTTTTATATGTGATAATAATTCATAAGTAGATTTACATGCAATCAATTATTAATTTTGTTCATTGATATATTAATACTTGTATCTCTATCATTATTTTATGAGAAGGATGTTGTCCTACCTTATTGGTTGTTAAATATAAACATCAATAAGTATAACTATTTATAAATCCTAAGGAAAATTACTCAAATATTTTACGTTAGATCTATTTATGGAAATCTATTCCAATTAGAAGAAGTTAAAACAGATACAAATTGTTTTCTAATAGAGGTTAACATTTTTTTTAGTTGCCATTCTATAGAAAAATAAGCATACAATTTTTTTATATTATATCTACAACATATAATTTAGAATAAATATGTTGATAGAATTAAGATAGAAGTTAATAATTGCTTTATGTTTTTACATTTCATGACATATATATACATAGATACTTCTATTAGTTGTTTAAAATCATAAAAAAAGGGATAAAAGTGGCATAGTAATTTTCCTTAGTTGAAATATTAATTGGATAGATAGTTACTCTCATTTATAAATGCATAGTTGTATTTGTAACATCTAACCCTTGCATCAATACATAAGCTTGATAGATGGACTATGATAAAAATTAAATAATTGTGTTCCTCTATCATGCACTACATGCTTATTAGTTTTATGCAAGGTATGTTTTCAATTATAAAATATCATTTCTTAAACTTATGTATGATTATAAACTATGAAAGTAATATGTAAACATTTATATCAATTGGTAAATGAACTAGTAATTCTTATAATTTAATGAATGATCATGTGCAATGCTTCTTTATTTACTTAAGTAGATGAATAAATTTTATATAATGTAGTCAAAAAATGATAATCAGTTATCATATCATCATAAATAGTATGAAATATATACTTACACTATTCCTTTAACTTCCTTACCATGAGCTAAACTTGTTGGTTGGTTGTGTCAGTTGTCAATAATTTTTTTATAAGAGTCCCTTAAGTGGAACTTTTTATTTTAGTTCCACTCATCTTGAAACACAAATGAACCCGGTTGCTTATGTTGATTCAATTTTGCCATTGTATACTTGTTGGTTTTATTTTACCTAGTTGAATCATAATGAATTAGTAACATACTTATGTCTTTAAAGCATTCACTTATGAATTATAAATTTCTTCTTGAATAGATAGCTTCTTGAATTTATTATTTATAGCTATACAATATGTTCCTTTCATATAGAAAACATAGATTTATGTGTTTGAATTCTTTTATAACATTAGCTATGACAATTTAAAATAGCCGCATAAAAATGGGTTAGCATAACTATGTCCTAAACTATTGTAAACATATATGTATGACATAAATGATGTAAAAACAAGTGCAATGACCTTAAAGTCTATATGGTGTAGTAACCTAGCTGGTAATACTAAAGAATGTTATATTAAATTTTTTTTCTCTTATGACTTTATATAATTGTTGTTTGAAAGATTAAAAAATATGCAAGTGTGGAATTAATTTTTTTGCTAAATTTGTAGTGCTTGTCTAAATTATGTAGCATGTATCTTTATTTAAACACATGAATAACCCAAATGATAACTTAATAAATTTAAGGATACCCTTCTCAGTTAAACTAATATTTTAACTTAACCATCCTTGAATGGGATTAAAATCCATTAAGGAGAGTGAGGTATTTACCTAGGGTTAAAGACCTAGAAATGGTCTTATAAAGAAGTACGGATGCCACTTATGGTGCTTTAGATTTATCAATGTATGTGTACACCAATATGCTACAAATTCCATAATTCTTTTGAATAACAATCATCTTCCCCATAGTAACTTTTATATGTGTTTACCTATAGTGAATTTCCTTAGTTCCCCTCCTTCAGTTCCAATCATGTATGCATAGAGTATGTTGAATGTTTCATTACATTAGTAAGTCTTAGAAGTGTACCTAACATGTGTCCAAAGTGTACTCTAATATACAATTTCAAAAAAATATTTTTGGGGTTGTTTTAGGAAGCAGACATAAAGGACATGGGCACATGTCCAAGGCATACAAACTGAGAAGTGGCATAAAATAAAAATAACATTGTCATATTAAAATTTTATTAACAATAGAAGAAGGATAGGAAACATAATCAAGTATAATCTAGGAACTAGAAATGAAATCATGTATAACTATGTAATACAAATCTATGTAGATGATAAGGTACATAAATATTGATTCTAACTAGTGATAGTTGACAAAATTTTTGAGCAAAAAGTAACAATGATTAATACCAAAATAAATCAATGTGTAACTAAAATTTATAGTATGTAAAGATAAAACCTAGTTATAGAAACTATGTATCAGATGCCCCTGAGTGGGCAATTGTATCAAATGTATTAACTTATATCTATGTAAATGCTCCCAATGGGTAGATGATAGTTAGTCTAGACTAGTGTAGTGAAATGGAGTCCTATTTATAATTTCAAATCACTCAACAAGAATAAGAAAATAATATGTGTATGATAAAATTGACTATACTGGGATAGATAACAATATGAAATATCTAGTATGTAGTAGATATGTAAACATAATAATGCATATAATATTTAAACTTTTGTATTTTGCAAATATTTGAATGTTTTTGTATTTTCACATGTTATATCATTTTTTTAAATTATAAGTTATATAAAATCATTATATAATAAACTATATACAAGGAGGGAAGGTGAGAGAGAGAGAGAGAGAGAGAGAGAGAGAGAGAGAGAGAGAGAGAGAGAGAGAGAGAGAGAGAGAGAGAGAGAGAGGAGAGAGAGAGAGAGAGAGAGAGAGAGAGAGAGAGAGAGAGAGAGAGAGAGAGAGAGAGAGAGAGAGAGAGAGAGAGAGAGAGAGAAGTTAGTGTGTACAAGTGTAGAAAACATAAAAGCCAATGAGTCTCATGGGAGACTCACCATCACTATGATATGTGTCAGATATGGGAACCATGATAATGTGTGTGGTGTGAAAGGGAAATTATGAGCCCATGATTTGGTGTATAGTATAATCTAAATCTAAAACTACTTAAGTAGTGTTGTTATGATGATGTGGCACTTACTGTGATGCCTTGTGAAATGTAGGGATCTTAGAGACCCATCTTGTAGACGTAGAAGCTATAGGTAATGTAGGATCCCTATGTTGAGAAACCATAGACCACAATATAATTGATCTTATCATAAAATGAGTATAAGAAGATCCTCTAGATATCTATGATGTATCTTTGATGCAATAGTCTCTCTACTAGTGGTCTTTGAGGGAGAGTATGTATGCATGCAAATAGTGTAAAAGTAGATTAGGCCTAATTTGAGGAATCTATTGAATGCTATAATGTATGCATAGGAGTTATGCTCTATGATATAACTAATAACCATGAAATATCTTGTAATATAACTAGAATTTCAATTAGTGTTGATGTTAGCACTATAGCTTGAAATTATGTTGGAACTACCTGTGTGATGGGAAGAGTATACTCACATCAGCCACCCTCAATCCTAACCCCTTGATTATCATGTATATATTATAAGTAGTGGTGTATTATACATGGGATGGTTCAATGGTGTTATAATTATGGCCTACACAATAATATATTGAGTACACCTATATTAGGTACTACTAGGAACTAAGTAGCTATGTGAGTTGGTCCAACCTATAATGAATCACAATATCCCTGATGGAGCTATAAAAATGTCCACTAAAATTATAATGACTACTTATATGGGGAATGTATCCTACTCTATGTATCCCAACTATTGTAAAAGGCTCATGGTGCATAGGATTAAGTGTGACCCATTGTCAACCATAACATTGTGAATATGAAGGTGGTCTATATAACTTGTATGAAGAGTGCATATAAATATTTATCATCATCCATGATATCCTACTTTGAAAATGTGATAAGTGTTGTAGGTAACACTGTACTGTGATACATTCCAATAATGTTATGTAATGGATGTGTCTCCTTTGTAACTATGTGATAAGAAGATGGTGGTACCTAAACATGGTATGTATAATGAGCAGATGTACCCCCTACCTCATTAGTTGTATGATTTGGGAAAGGATATAAATTTTTTTTAAGTGACTTTTTTTTTTTTTAGTACATCTATGGTAGTACCCACTTCCATAATTTTAGCCTCAATGAGATATTGTATCTAGCATTTCAAGCTAATTAATCTATTTATCATGTTCTCATGTTACCTATGATACTAGCATAATGCACTTGAATCATAAATCTTTGGAAAATGTTGTGTTTTATCAACAAATTTAATGGGAGGGAGATGTATGAAATTTCACTCCAATTATTATTGTAGAACTTGTGATGGTGACTCTGGTGGATTAGAGAAGACTCTGCTCCGAAGAGATGATATAACCACTCTAGGAGAAGGCTATGAAGTTGTGTTGACTATGGCAATTTTTTCACTTTTATTTTCTATATACCATACCTTGTATGGAGTTTTGTTTGTACTCTTAATATTTAAATCTAATCCATTTTTGTATTTGACTTTTCCCATTGATAAGAGAAGAACCTTTATTTCCTTAATTATGTGGCACATATCAGTAAATGTGGGAAACTTATTGAATAATATAGATTAGTGAGGTGTTGGTAAGAGACTATTCTTAAATATATATTGAAGCTCTTTGTATACCATGGGGCTAGTAAATTTTGATAGTGTTATCTTGTATTGTAAGACGTAATTGGCTATGGGCTCATCTAACCCTTTATTTAGCTATGTCACTTGTGCATATGATATCTTATCACTAATTTTGATATGGAATTGTGATAGGAACATATCAACTAAAGTATTAAATTTCATGATAGATTGGTTTGGAAAATAATATAATCATTGTAGGGTATAATCCTAGAGACTATGTGGAAATAGATTCATAAGAAATGAATCATATTCCACAGAGTCTAAGCATGTTATGTGAAAGGATATAAGGTGATGCTCTAAGTCACCCTTGCCACCATATAATGTGAGATTAGGTGCTATGAAACCAAATGGAAAAGTATTTACCACTATGTGATGTGTCAAATGTATATGTAAGAGGATGTTGGAATCCAAGGCATGTGATGGCATAGTTGTTCCATGTTCAAGATTTTACACCTTAAACTATAAAGTAAGAAAATATTGCATAAGGGATTCTAAATATAGAGTATAGAAAATAGACACAAGTGTTGTAGCTATCACTGATGGAGAAATTAAAATATTGAGTTATGTTATCTGAGTTGGTTGAGTCGGCCCCATTGAAGGTGTAACAATGTTGTTAACTAGAGGGGTTAAAAATTGACCATTGTTTATCCTTTGGAGTTCCTTTAAAAGAATGTTTATAAAATCATATTGGATATCCTTATGTTTGGACATAAATTATTGTAGATAATGCTTATCATTTCCATCAAACTTGTTGTTAAATTCAGCGATTTGTAGGTTGAAGGTTAGGAAAACATGTTTTCTATATTTTGAACCTTTTAAGAATAGTAATCTATTAAAGTTTGTAAAATTTAAATCTAGAAACAAAACTCATTTTTTTAGAATTTAAAATATGAGTATGGATAAAAAAGGATACAAACCCTAAGTGTGTCTAGGGTTAGGTTTTTTGAAGCTAGGGTTTATTTGCACCAATTTAAATTATATGTAAAATAAATTGAAACCCTAATGTAAAATTCATTTTAATCACCTAGGTTGTCTAAAAAATTCATAAAATCATAAGCATTCAACCCTAAATTTATTGCACATAATTTTTATTATTTAAAGATAGGGTTTGAAGAAATATTTGAAGTTAGATGGGTTCACCAAATGATTTAACCTTTTAGAGGTTTTACAATTAGAATCTTGTGTTTAGATTAAAGGGTTCAGATACCTAAATCAATATAATACATATGTTTTAATTACTTACTATTTTTTATGACCTTTGAATTTGTTTGAATTTATAAAAATAAAAATAAATACTAATAGATAGATAATTATATTAAAACTAACTATCACATATGATCTAGGTTCTAAAAATTGAGATCTAGATAGTAATATATGTCATTAATAGTATTCTAGTGTTCATCTGCTCACTGCACAATAGCACCTAGTATGGATAGTAGTGACATATATGTGTAGTGTCCTCAATGTGGATATAATGTACCCTTTGTGAGAATATTCCTATTTTTTTGGAATACCTGCACCTATGTCTATGTGTCATGTTCTTACATGGATGAAACCTGTAACTCTATGTTGTTCTTGAAAAACCTGATTTATTGTGAAAAACCTAGTCCTCCTTGTAAGTATGGCATGATCATTAATTTGTGTGTGTTATTAGGATGGACTGTACATATTCAATACCCCTTTATGTATAGAGTTCCATACATACCAATACTTTGAAGAGGGATCAACCTTGATGTAGTTCTCCTACCTAGTGATTGATGCAAGTGCAAGTAAATATTAGAATGAGAGTGGGATTGGATGCCTTAATGTGATTTAGATTTGAAATATTTGAAAATTGGGCTTAGGGATGTTATACATGGTATTATTCATAAATTTTTTCATAATATACTAAAGACCAAATACCTTATTGTATTAACATTATGATGCTAAATTGGTTTAGTTGTTTAGATGGATTATTGTGGCACTTGTTGTAGTAGTTTTGGCTATATACTTATTATGTGATTTATTATGTTATGGACTATTATTTATACTAGTAATAATTTTATAATATATATATGTGTGTGTGTGTGTGTGTGTGTGTGTGTGTGTGTGTGTGTGTGTGTGTGTGTGTGTGTGTGTGTGTGTGTGTAGACACACACACACACACACACACACACACACACACACACACACACACACACACACACACACACACACACACACACACACACACACACACATATATATATATATACACACACACACATATATATATATATATATATATATATATAGACACACACACACACACACACACACACACACACATATATATATATATTGGTTATATATTTATGACATAATGCAGTTTATGCCATTTTGGTGATTGTTGGTTATGTAAGAACTAGGCAGGTGATGGAGACCGTAATCATGAAACAATGATGTCAGAGCACGTTGGCATGTCCAAAATGTATAGTATTATTTGATTATCCTTCAAAAAATTTGATTTGGTTGATGTGTTATTAGTTATTGTCCTCATGTTTTAATTCTCACTATACTTTATTAGTTCTATTAGAAGTCATTATTTATGGTTATGGTTCATTATGTTTTATATTATATGTTTGTCATGCAACCTTTCCCATACATGCAAATTCATGCTCTATTCCTGTAGGCTTCCAAAACCACTCTGCTCTCTATTAAACCCTATCAACTTATTCAATTGTTACTTAAACCTATCTAAACCACCTAGACCTAAACCCCCCTTGGGAACCTTTGTCATTCCTGTGCTACCCTAAACCCCCCTTTACCTTAAAATTATTATTTGGGGCTGGTGAAATATTATTTTAATGATTAATATATTCATGGTTTTATTTAAACATGGTTTAAATTATTTGATGTTATTATACCACATCGAATTAGGTCTATGGTTTACATGGAAATACATTAAGCCTAATTTAATAAGGCAAGTGGTGAAGGTTTCAATGATAGTCATTTTGGTTATGTTAATCCTTGATTACTATAAATCTATTTTTATATTATTTGATGTCTGATTACTTATAGAGTCTTCTAGACATGTCATTAATGGTAAGGTTGGTGGGATTGTCTTGGGATATGGTGAATTTCTCTCTCATTTTGAAATTCAATGAAACCTTATTGGGGGTATGGGGGAATGAATGGAAAAGATGTGGAAGATGGATGGTAGATAGAATGTTAGGAAGATGGAGAGTTTAGGATGAAAATAGTAAAATGGTTCACCTAGTTTTAATGGTAAGTTGGTTGGTGGGAAAACATAGTGATATTGGGAGAGTCTTAGAGTTTTCATCCCTTTTGGAATTTCCTACGTGTTTTTAAATAAGTCTTTTATTTGAGTTTTATAATTTTATTTTTACTATTGGTTTATTATAATGATAAAATTTAGATGTTGTGCATGCAACCAGAAGTCCTCAGACTTTTAAGTGCATACGCAGACCCATTATATCAATATATCAATATGTTATTGCTTATAAACTTGTAATAAATGTATACACATTATACATACATACATACATACATTCATGCATGCATGAATGCAATTATACATACATACATACATACATACATACATACACACACACACACAGATATATATATATATATATATATGGAGTTTAATGGGTTGAAGCATTGTGTGTGGTATACATGTTAAAAGACTCTATTTTCTTTATAATGGTTGAATGTTTTTAGGGTTAGAAACTTTTTGTTTGTCGATATATGGAATGTACAATCTATTTTCTTTTTAAAGGCTCTCTGTCTTTCTTTATCGATATGGTAAAGGTTTTATAATATACATATATGTGTATAAACATATATACATTGAATGTTTGCATTCATTCTATAATTTGGTGGTTGTGTTCTGGTTCAGTGTGTTAAAGTACTTTATCAAACTATTATGGTGTATATTGTTTGATTTATGTGACTATATGTTTATTGTGATTGGGTTGCTCACTTGAACTCCTTGGGTTTATTTGAAATCTTTCATTTCCACCTTAGGATTTTGGTTGGTAAAGTCTTAACTTTATTGGGTTTCACTCGAGTAGTTTTATTCATCACTAACTCAATTTATTGAAGTTAATTTCATAATCTATTCCTTATGGTTTTAGTGACTATGTTGTGTGTTGAGGCATGGAGTCATAATTTATAATATGAGAAGCTGATTGTATAATGCTTTGACTTGGACATTTTAAGTTGGATGGGCCAAATTGAACTTATGCTATTAAAGCATAGTTTACTTTTATTATGATTGAATTAATATTTATTAGTTAATAAATCTGAATGATGTCATTATTGAATTATTTTTATTTCTAGTAAGAATATGTGTATTTTCATTCATAGACTAGACTTAAAGAATTATAGGTATATATTACGGGTTCAGATGATTAAATACCAATTGATAAATTGGATGGGGTCTAGGTAGGATAAACATAGAAGATATATAATGGATTAGGATTAATCCATCCTATATCATTCAATAATCTATGTTAACCTTCCACACCCTTAATATATGCTTAGATGATTTAATTATTCCCATCTTGCCTTGGAATGAATTTATTTTTCTGTATGTGCCTTTTGGTTTTTATGTCTATTTTTTGGAGATTAATGTGCTTAGAATTCATTACCTATTCTCGGTTATCATAACCACCATCCTACTAATGGTTGTGGTGGTAAGGGTTACTGATGTGGGGCTCATAGGGATGGTGGGGCAGGCTTGTCTTAATCAGATCATTCATGTTCAACTCTTTTTGTTGATGACTTCATATGGAAGATGGTAATACATATATTTATTTATTTTATTTACATAGATGACATAAATTTTAGATATTGATTTTGGTCATTATAATGTTATTATTATCTTCTAACAAATTTTGTGCATAGTTTTTGGAAATGAAATATTGTAAGGATGAAATAAATATTGGTTGAATATTTTATGAAGGTACCTTGTATTATATTATCTATCTATATTCTTTATGATCATAGTAAAAACTAATTTTATGAATATGCTAGTATCTTTTACATGTGATAATAATCCATAAGCAGATTTAGATGCAATCAATTCTTAATGTTTTTCATTGATATACTAATACTCATAATTATACATTCTTGTATGAGAATGATGTTGTCCTTTTTTTTTAGTAATTAAATATAAACATCATTAAGTATAACTATATCTAAATCTTAAGGAAAATTACTCAGATGTTTTATGTTAGATATATTTATGAAAATTGATTCCAATTAGAAGAAAGTATAACAGATAGGAATTGTGTTCTTATAGAGGTTAACATTTATTTCAATTGTCATTATATAGAAAAATAAACTTGTAGATGTTTTAATTTAGCTCTATAGTGTATAATTTAGAATAAATAGGTTGATGGAATAAAGATAGAATTTAATAATTGCTTTAAGCTATGTCATTTCATGAAATACATATACATAGATATTTTCATTAGTTCTTTAAATTTAGAATGAAAGGGATAAAAGTGGCATAAAAGTTTGCCTTGGATGAATTATTAATTAGATATCTAGTTACTCTCACTTATAAATACATAGTTGCATTTGGATCATCTAACCCTTGCAGTAATGCATAAGCCTAATAGCTAGACTATGAAAAAAATGAAATAAGTGTGTTCCTATATCAATCACTATATTCTTATTGGTTTCATGCAAGGTATGTTTTCAATTGTAAAATATCATTTCTAAAACTTATGTATGATTATTAAGTCTTAAAGTAATTCATAAACATTTATATCAACTGGCAAAAAAACTAGTTCTTATTATAATTCAATGAGTGATAATGTACAATAATTTATTATTTAGTTAAGTAGATGAATACATTTTATGTAATGTAGTCCAAAAATGATAAATATTTATCATATCATCTTAAATAGTATGAAATTTATACTTATGTTGTTCCTTTCACTTCCTTCCCTTGAGCTAAACTTATTGGCTGGTTACCATGGCTACCAACGTAACATTATATACGAGTTCCTTAAGTGTAACTTTTTATTTGGGTTCCACTCATCTTGAAACTCAAATGAACCTAGTTGTTTATGTTGCTTGAATTCTATCATTGTATTCTTGTTGGTTTCGGTTTGCCTAGTTGAATCATAATGAATTAGTAACATACTTATGTCTTTAAAGCATTAACTTATGAAATTATAAAGTTATTATTGAATAGATAGCTGATTGAATTCATTATTACTAGTTGTAAAAAGTTTTCCTTTCATATATAAAAAATAGATTTATGTTCTTGAATTCTTTTATAACATTGGCTATGCCAATTTAAAATAGCCGTATAGAAATGGATTAGCATAACTATTTCCGAAAATTTTGTAAGCATCTATATAAGACATGAATGATGTAAAAATGAGTGAAATGACCTTAAAGGTTTTAAGGTGTATTAACTTAGCTAGTAGCACTAAATAATTTTATACTAAATTTGTTTCTCTTATGCCTTTATATAATTTGTTATTTGAAATATAAAAAAATCTACAAGTGTTGAATTAATTTTGTTGCTAAATTTCAAGTGCTTGTCTAAATTATATAGCATATATCTTGATTCAAATGCATGAAGAACCTAAATGACAAATTAAGAAATTTAAGGCTTCCCTTCTTAGTTAAACTAATCTTTTAATTTAAGCATTCTTGAATGGGATTGAAACCCACTGAGGAGAGTAAGGTATTTACCTACGGTTAAGGACCTAGAAATAGTCCTAAGAGGAAGTACATGTACCACTTATGGTGATTAGTAATTATCAGTGTATACGTATACTAATAAACCTTAAGTTCCATAATTATTATAAAAAATAACCATCTTACCCACAGTTCCTTTTGTATGTCTTTACCTCTAGTGAATAACCTAAGTTCCCCTTCTTTGGTTCCAGTCACATACATGTAGAGTACATAAAACATTTCATTACGTTACCAAGTCTTATAAGTGGGCTTAACACATATCTAAAGTGTAATTTAATATATGATTCCAAAAAAAAAATTGGGGTTATTTCATCTGGTATAAGAGTAGTGTTCTTCTCTAGGGAACTCTGGGAATGAAATTTTATTTTAAATAAATGTAATATCTATGTTATCACTTATGATTTCTCAAGATGGTTAGAACGTGATCAAATCTAGGAAACATCTGTGGGAATCTTTTTAATGTCAATACAACTAAAGGTAGAGGTTGAGGATGTGGAAGGGGTCGTTAAGGCTACATCCTCATTTACAACCTAGATAAACTACTTGTGAACAATGTTTAAAATAGTACTGAGGTTCTTTATAATCATATAAAATATAAAATTTGGTTACTTGAGTATGGATAATGATACCTAATCCAATGTCCTCATACTTATTTCCAAAACCCTTTTAGGCTCTTATTCCACAGATTCCTAGTCATCCATAGCCTTATATACATAACCCTTTCAGACCAAATAAGCTATCTCAAGGCTAGATCCATTCCCCTAGTTCTCATTCCCTCTAGACAAGAATGCCCAAGTTGGACAAAACTAAAAATCACGGTATCTAGTTTTAAATGTTGTTGTCTAAGTGAAAAATAGGTTTTAATAGTCAGTTTATTCTAGATTTTTATACTAATTCATGTTGGCCTAATGCAAATTCATTTAACCCATGATAATTAAATCCCATATAAAATGCCATTCAAAGTCTATTTAGAAGGGTTATCACTAATTTACAAGATAGAATCAAGAATATTAGCAATATCACTTAACCACTTATCCCTATTCTCTGTAGATAACCATATAATAGTATTTCAATCTTATTTAAACCCTCATACTAGTCCCTAGTCATTCTAAGTACACCTAGTTTCATATTTACTTGCATTTTCATCAAACAATTGCACCAATCACTTGAATGAGAGAACTACATATAGAGTGATCCCTCCTTGAAGTATTGGTATGTAGACAACATGCCCACACATGAGGTGTGAAGTACATCCAACATATCCTTTACACACTAACCGCTTATCTCTCTTTCCTAAGTTGCCATTCAAGTTCAAACACAAAGATATCTAATGGATTTGAAGATTAAAATAGATGCACAGTGAACTTCAAAAACTTTTGGGCTTCAACATTTCACTGACAAAGTAACACAAACTAGTCGAATAGAACCCAGAAAACGCATATCACCTAGATAACAACACCATAAAAGGACTATAGCACTTAACAATAGGGTGTCCCACTTTTGGCTTTCCTATCTAATCTATAAATAAACTCTAGGATATTGTTTGTGATTGTCTCCCAAGCTTGCACAAAAATTTCAAGACCCTTTAAAATCCATATCAATTATTTTCTAGCTAAGTTTGATTTTCTCTATAATATTACTATATTTAGAAAATGAAAAAATACAATCTATTTACACAAATAAATGGCTTAATTATTTCACATTATTTAATTATTTATCATACTTAGACTTGTTTATTTAATTAGGAATAAAACTTCATTATTTGGAAAAACAATAAAATATTTGTTGAATCTGACTTACTTTGAATTTTGTATAAAAACCCTAGAAACCCTAGGATAGATTATTTCTTATTTTTTTCCATAATTTACTGATTTTTCCTATATTTAAAAATAAAAAATCCACAAATTAATTATAAAATTATCATATATTTTGTTAAAATCCTAGTTTGCACATATTATGTCCTTTTTGCATACAAACACATTCTAGACACTAGGAAACATATATTACTAATTTTAGAAATATTTTCTAATTTTTCCTAATATTTTTAGGAAAAATTCTATGAATTTTCTCTAAATTCATATCAAAATTTTAAAAATATCATAATAATTTAATAAAAAACACCCTAGTTGCATGAACTAGCTCTTAGTTATTTCCCACTAATTTTTGAACCATTTTCAAAATTTTATATTGCCTAGTTAGCTCAAAAATTCAATCTCAATTAAAAAAAATCATAGTATTTTACACAATTATTTTTGAAACAATCCATAGTTTCATGTATTAGCTCCTATTTTTCTTCTTATGATATCATCTTACATTCATAATTAATTTGCAAAAATGTTGTTCATTTATTTACAAACTTTTATTACATTTCCTAAAAATAATAAGGAAACCATAATGGGCCCTATCATTTACATGAATAATGAAGTTTATCATATGTCAGTACAAAGCTTCATCATTTGCATTTCATCTTTATGTTTCATTATATGGGATGATATTACAAAATTCATTGCAAAAAATGCACCGGATTTAAAAATTATTTCTACATATTCTCTTTCGCTCATATGGAATGATTACCAACTCCATTTTGCTAAATGATTTCTAAATTTTATGGTTCATATAAAAAAATTATATGAATTTATTGAAAAAATCATGTTCTCTATCCTTTGATTGCTATTCCTCATATGGAAGATTTTTCAAATATATCTTGCTAAATGCATTTGAAATGTTATATTGCATATAAAAAAATGATATGCCTTTATGGAAAATTTCATGTTCTCTATCATTTGCTTTCCATTTATCATATGGAAAATTTTTCAAATATATCTTGCTAAATGCATTTGAAATCTTATCTTTCATATCCAAAGTTTATATCCCAGTATGCAAAAATTCATACTCTCTATCCCTTGATCACTAAATAATGTTCTTTATTAACATATTATTGCACAAATCATAACTAAATAGTCATGCATTTCACTTCAGATTAATTCTTTATAAGAACATGAATATAACTTATTAGAAAATTTTAAGTATCTTCCTATCACTACTAGACACAAGAAAACACTAATGGTTGCATCTATCCCTCATCCATTCAAACTTGGTACATCTAGTTGTTATCCTACATCTACTACAAATTTTATGCATACATTAGATCACATGGTCCATGCTATCACCTAAGTTTATGAAGATAGGCAGGTTGATTACACCTATGGTGATATCTTAACCACCCAGGCTAGCACCCCTTTAGTTACAATTTATATTCTCGAGCTCCTTCAGTGATTGGATATTTACAAAGATGTGTTGTATGTAGTGCTTAATAATACTATAATTATTATTTTATCTTAACCAACTTATGTTGCATCTATCCTCAACACAATGCAGTGGATTGAGGATCGTAACTCTTTTGAGAAAGAGGATTTACCCCCACAACACATCATTGAACAACATATACCTTTATATATTCAATTAATAATTAATGATGTAGGAGTCAAAAGAGTCTCAATGGATAATGACTAGGACTTAACATTTGTAAAATATCATTCCTTAAGCATCTTAACATATAGCCTCAATATCTATACCATTTCAATATGAACATCAGAGGTTTTGATAACATTGCACATAAGTAATGGGTCAAATAACACTTAATATTACCTTAGGGCCTAAAACACTACCAACCACTTGCCAAGTAATGCCAAATGACCTTAATTATAGTTTATTACTTGGTCGACCTTGGATTCATGATATGCATGCAGTCCCTTCTACACTCCATGCTTGTCAAAAATTTGGTCACAAAGGTAACATATAGACATTCCCAATAGATAATGAACCTTTAAAATATTCCAAAGTTTTTGAATTCCCATATAGTTATATCCCACACTTTAATCTCGGTATTATTCCTACACAACCCACTACTCACAATGCACCCTCAAATCATATGCAAAATCAGATAAATCCAAATTCCATTGTAGCACCAAAACTAGATCACTAATTCACCTCACCTTTTGCACTCAAATATCTTAATAACATGGGCTATAAAGGTAAAAGACTTAAAAAAACATGAACAAGGAATAGTAAATCCTATCGAGGTATCCACACAACATCAAATGTGAGGTCTAGGATACTAGTTTAGACTTAATCATGATAAATATTTTCTCACCCTTTCTAAAAACATAAAATTTTGTCCACCCATTGTGTGTACCAATAATATAGTTAATCATGCCTCTAAATTATCATTGGTCTATCCTAATCTAATCGATAATATAGTTTCACATGATATGTTTACATTAGATGAATTCTCTAATGATGAATCCCTCATGTAATTTATTTGAGCATATGACTCTCATCTTGTTATCACAAAAATAGATTTCCAAATCACACAACTTCCCATGCATACTTTAGAAGAAATATAGATTCTTACCTTCATATACTAGTTGACTCAGATGATACTATTCCTACAACTCTATATACACTCAATCATTTTAGACTACTTAACAATGAAACCGTAACTTTCATTTTCAAAACCAACAAAGATACCTACATTATCTTATTATTAGCTACCCTAAAAAAGGAAGAAGATTTATATATTCATCAATCTTTAACAAATTTTCTAGAATTATTTTCTTGGTCATATTTAGTTATGCTAGGAATTGACACATCTATAGCAGTCCATCAGATTCTTTTATACACTGATGCTAATCTAGTTAAACAAAAAAAATTCAAAATGCATCCTAAGGTGGCTCTCCTTGTCAAAGATGAAATATAATGCCTCTTAGATGCTAGTTTCATTCGACCAGGAGCACATCTTGAATGTATTTCTAATATAGTTCCCATCGTAAAACCTAATAGACAAATTTGATATTGTTCTAATTCTCATGATTTAAATAAATCATGCCCAGAAGATGATTCTACCTTACCAACTATCGACATGATCATAGATTCCATAGTCAACTATGAAATGTTATCATTTATGGATGGTTTTACCGGTTACAATCAAATCAAAATTGCTAAAGAATATCAAGAAAAAACATTTTTTACAATGCCTTAGGGTATATTTTGTTACATTGGCATGCCTTTTGGATCAAATAATGTCAAAGCCATATATCAGTGTACTATAAAACACATTTTTCATGACTTGATTCACCATAAAATTGAGGATTATGTAAATGATATACTAGCTAAATTCAAACAATGACAACATCAAGTTATTTATTTACAAAATATATTTTAGTGACTCAGGCAATACAACATTTTATTAAATCCAAAGAAATGTGTGTTGGGAGTTACATCAGGAAAACTCTTAGGCTTCATTATTTCTCGATGTGGCATAGAGGTTGACCCTAAGAACTTTAAAGAAATCATTGATATTTCACCTCTTATGAACTTAAAAATTCATTTCCTATAAGGCAAGATTTAGGAAATATATCATTTTGCAGCATAAATTATTGATAAAAATTAGTCATTCACTCGCTTGCTAAGAAAAGATACAAAGTTTGTGTAAGACCAATATTTTCAAGAAAGATTTAATACAATAGTGAAATACCTCATTAATCCTCTTATTTCATTAGCACCTATCCTTGATAAGCCCTTCCTCTTATATATCTCAGTAATAGATCATGCACTAGGAGCACTCCTAGCATAACATGATGATCAACATACCAAGCAAGCAATTTATCACATTAGTCGCACATTGGTTGATTATGACAAAATTATTCCATAATCAAAAAACTATGTCTAGCATTAGTTTTTATTACACATAAACTTCAACATTACATGGTGAATAATTAGACCCATGTCATTAAAAAGGTACACCCCTTGAAGTTCCTCCTATAAAAAGCACATCTATCTAGTCAGATCACAAAATGGGTTATGTTGTTAATAGAATTTGAATTAAAATAATCCTTCAAAAATCAATAAAGGACCAAATCATCATAGACCATTTTGTAACAGCACCACTCTTGGACACCAACCCTCTTAATGACACATTTAGAGATTATTTTACCACTTATTCTACTTATTTAGATACTTAGACCATGTTCTTTGATGGCTCTTGATGCACATCTAGTGCAGTAGCAGGAATTGTCTTTGTCAACCATTTGGGTCATAAAGTTCCTACAGCATACTGACTAAGATTTTATTTCACCAACACCGTATAATATGAAGCACTTATCTTATTACTATTTTTAACCTAGTCCCTCAAAATCAAATCTATTCAAATATTTGGTGATTCCAAACTAGTGGCCAATCAAGTCAATGACATCTATCAGACAAAGAAGGAACATCTTATCCCATATCATAACATGGTATAATGTTTATCATCATAATTTTATTACTTTTATATAGAAAGTATACCAAGAAAATACAGCTCACATGTAGATACAATGGCAAGTGTCACCTCTCTGATCTCTATCGACATTAATGCTGATCAAGCTATTTTCATAATTAAATGATTACAAGCACCATCAATATCTAGTGTGGATATAATAACATTATCCATCCTAGCCACTACATGTAGTTCTGCAACTCCATATTGGTTCTATGACATCTATAGTTTTTTAAACAAATATGTTACGCCATATACCTTTTTTCAAAACTACAAGTACAAGCTACACAAAAAAACACCCCATTATGTAATCATTAGCGACAACCTCTTTAAGAAATCCTTCAATGGAAAATTACTTAGATGCTTGAATTTAGTAGAATCCAAAAAATTTCTTACATAGATACATGATAGTGGTGTGGTGATCACTTTACTGTCATGGTCATGTCACACAAGTTGATTCAACAAGGTTACTATTGGCTCACTATGGAAGAAGAATGTTTATAATATACAAAGCTATCTGATAAATGTTAATGACATAGTAATTTGTAATATGCACCTTCAAAATAATTGTAACCTATTACTTCTACATCGCCATTCATGTTATGTGGATTTGATCTTATCATAAAAATTAACCCCAAATCTTCTAGTGGGCAGAAGTTCATCATCATAGCTACCGAATACTTTACCAAATGGGTGGAAGTAGTTCTAATTCAATATTCTATAGGGGATGATATTTTTATCTTCCTCATGACCCACATTATTTCATGCTTTGGCTTACCCATATCCATCATTTTTTATAATGGCACATCATTCAAGAACAAAACTATTAAGAAACTTTGTACAAAATATAAGATTAAACACACATTCTTTACTCCATACTACCCACAAGGAAATGGTCAATCTAAAAGAAACTAATAAAATTATCAATAACATTTTGAGTAAAATAGTGACCAAATTTGGTGAGGATTGGCATAATCAATTAATATTTGCATTGTGGGATTATCACAGAAGTATCCGTACACCCAGAAGAGCCACTCTTTATTCACTCATTTATGGTATAGAAGAAGTTTTACCATTAGAATTAGAAGTCTCATCTCTTCGTGTCTCCCTTAAATGTATTCTCACTAATGATAAATATCATGAAAATATTTTACACTAACGCGAACAACTATACCATACACAAATTCAAGCAATAAAACATCTTAGAATCTACCAATAATGTATATAATGATCTTATAATAAACAAGTTCACACTAGAGAATTTGAGGTCAATGATCTCTTTCTCAAAGAAAATCTTCGTAACATCAATGCTAAAGAATAAATCAAAAGAAAATTCAAGCTAAATTGGTTAGCCCCATACATCATTACCAAAAAGCTTAATCCTAAGGTATGGCATCTAGCTTCACTTGAAGGAATGAAACTTAAAAATCCAATGAAAATTATATATCTACATAAATTTCATGTATAATATGCTATATTTACACATTTCTTGTACATATCTCTTCTACTTGAATGTGCATAGCTTATATAAAAATAAAAAAACAATATAAAATTTCAAAATACAAAAGCATTTAGATAATTCAAAAACACCAAAAGATTTAGATTATATGCATCATCCATGTTTTACATTTCTACTACTAGGTTAGACATACATTTATTGTTATATGCTATTTTTTATCGATTATCTACATTAACATGCTTCACTTGATCTTCTTTGAGTGTGTGTACTAACTTTTAGTTCTTTGATTGCTTCATTCTACTCATTGAGGGGGCATCCTACTTCAACATTAAAAATGCACATTGATATATCTTCCCACTTGGGGCATCTTCTACATGACCACACCATCTAGGTTATGTCATTATTATACCACACACTCTCATTATCATGTTGACATACATTACTTACTAGATTACATAGATTACCACATAGACACTAACTAGTATCTTGTACTTATGTATTTCCTAGCATATACCTAGTCTAGTACTAAACGTATCTTGCAAACTTTCACTATTGATTTGATTAGTTAGATGCAATTGTAACTTTTTAGTTTTGACATTTTTTCCTTTATTTCTTTGCATAGCTAGATGTGATTACATTTGTAGTTCCAGTTTTATTTCTTATGTGTGCCTTAGGACATTTACCAATGTCCTTTGCTTCTATTTGTGTGTGTGCCTTTAGACATTTTCTAATGTCCATTAACTTTACTTTTATATATACTTGTGGTCCTCATGCCAATCTTTACTTTTTTCAAATTATATGTGTATGTGGCATTAGAACATGCCTTGTATGCTTAATTTCTAGTTTGAGTGACATGTGCCCATGTCCCTTATTTGCATGGCCCCTTAGCCAACCTTGTATGCTTCTTACTTCTTATTTTGTATGCTTGTTGCTTGATTATTTGTCCTTATATGAAATGTCATGATCTATATCATCCATTTACCTTGATTTATCAAATGCCATGATGGACATCATGCTCCATCCCTAAAACTAAAAGGTAACATCTAAAATTCCTAATTCTAGTTCAATACATTGCAGATGCTTTTACATTGTGATATCTATCAAGAATACCCCTATTGATCTAACAATCTCTCAATATAAACATTGATATATCTAGAGATATCTTGTCAAATATCATTTCTATATTATGTATCTATCCATCATAACACACTTACATGACTCTTTTCTTCTTAGGGTAGTCATTATAGGTTCAATCATTCCATCCCTTAGAAGAGGGGGGAATAAATATGGGTTTTATCATAGAGATTAAATATCCTAGCAGTCAAAATAGCAATGTTTAGATCACCCAGTTTAGAATTCAAATGTAAAACTAGTCAAAATAGAACAAAAAATCATGACAATTCAAGCTCAACAACCAATTTTAGCATAGGAAAATATCACCAAAAATGGACAATAGTGTTAAAAAAAAATGTGTACTCATTTTTTTGTTCTTGTCTAGGTAAGAAAACACCTAGGTTTTCTAGTAACAGGCAAAAAGTTTTGCTCAACTATAGTTTTTTCACATCTAGATCAGTTAGAATTAGTAGTTTCAGTATAGTTTTCTTAGGGAATTTAGATATAGGGGGTATCATGCACAACATGATGGCTCTAACTTCTAGTTTAAGTTAGGCATTTGACATAAATTCTAGATCAGAATCCATGTTCTAGACACTTGTGATTGGGGGCAATGTATGTGACACATTGGTCTTATTTTAGTTCTAAGTTTAGTTTATTATCTAGGAATTCTTATTAGTTATATACCTTACTCAATATATAAGTGGTTGGTATCATTTAGAAGTTGAAATATCATACAAGTTTAACTTCTTGAGTACTTGAGTTCCTAAGGTAGTTCTCACATAAGCTTAGTGCATCAATTTTGGAGTGGATTTCATACATGCCTAATATTCATCTTTTAGAATGGCCAAGAGTAGCCTAGGTTCTAGTATACATTCAACTATTCATGCCACATTCTCAAATTTTTAGAACATCCATGGGCTCCATGAGCCATCTCATATGACATATATTCTATACTTGTATCACTTCATAGCTTCACTTCATGAGGTAATGATGGATCCAAAGGAGTAGCTAGCCTTTTATTCTTGAGCCACCTATTAAGAGGGATTGGACACACAGTCCAAACATCGATTGACACACATATGATTCATTAGATTCATTATCAAGTGATGATAGAGCCAAAGGGCCTATTTTTTCATTCTTGCTCCACTTTCTAGGGAATTGATCACTTAGCTCCATTCACGATATAACTTTTGATATATAACATACCCAACACAATCTAGTATCACAATAGGTTTTATATTGGTTCGCATACTCAGTGATGTGTATTTATTCCTTTCTATTCCTCTCTCTCTCTTATCCAAATTTTCTACATTCTTATTTTAGATATATTGTATCTAATAAGAACTGATTTACTCTATGTTTTACGTTATACATTCAGACTTCACATCATGTTCTCTCTATGCACATCCAACATCATATAGCCTCATGAGTTTCACCTTCACAAGAAAGTTTAGGTATGATTTATTATTTTTTTCCTTTCTCCTAGTATTTTACTTAACTACATCACTAGAATAAATATGGGGCAAATGTAATCATATAAAATATGAAATTTGGTTACTTGACTATGGCTAATGACACCCAATCTATAGTCCTCCTATTTACTTGAACAACCCTTTTAGGCTCTTATTTTATTGATTCCCAATCATCCATAACTTCAAAAGTAACCCTTTTAGACCTAGGTATCTCTCTCAAGCCTGGATCATGCCCCTAGGTCCCATTCCCTCTATAAAATAGCACCCAAGTTAGATAGGAGCACTAAAACCCAGGGTGTCTAGTTTTCAACACTATTGTCCAAGTGAAAATAGGTTCTAACAGTTATTTTCTCTTAAATCCTTATCCTAAATTATGTAATCCTAATGTGAATTCATTTAACCAATGATCATTAAATCCTATATAAAATGCCATTCAAATTCAATTTAGAAGGGTTGGTACTCATTTAAAGAGAGAAACAGTAATACTTACAAGATCACTCAAGCACTTATCCCTATTATCTGCATATAACCATCCAATAGTATTTCAAGCTTATTTAAACCCTCATACCAGTCCCAAGTCATTCCAAGTATACCTAGTTTTTCATTTACTTGCATTTTCATCACACTACTACATCAAACACTTCAATGGGAGAACTACATATAGCTTAATCCCCCTTAAAAATATTGGTATGTAGGTGGCATACCCACACATGGGGTGTGAAGTGCATCTAGTGTATCCTTTACACAATATCCCCTTCTCTCTCTTTCCCAAGTTTCCATTCAAGTTCAAGCACAAAGAGCTCTTAGGGATTTAAATATTAAAATAGATGCATAGTGAGTTTCACAAACTTTTAGGCTTTTATATTTCACTGACAGAGTAACATAGACCTACTGAGTAGAACCCAAAAAGCTTAGATCACCTAGACAATGGCACCATAAAAGGATTATAGAACTAAATAATGTGTCCCACTTTTGATGCTCCTATCTAATCCATAAATGAACTCTAGGATCCTATTTATGATAATCTCCCATGATTTCACAAAAAAATTTAGACCTTACAATATCTGTCATAGTCAATTTCTAGCTAGGTTTGATTCTTTCTCTGTTATTACTATTTTTAGAAAAGGCGAAACTAAAATTTGTTTACACAAATTAGTGGCTTAATTATTTCACATTATTTATTGATTTACCCTACTTAGACCCATTTATTTAATTAGGAGTAAAACTCCATTGTTATAAATAATAAAACATACTCAATGTTGAAGTAGTTAGTGGGATTATAACCGATAAACATGATTAAATTCTCAGTGGGATCTTGACAACCCTTAACACCTTGCAAGGGAAGATTGATAATTATGAACAAATATTGAATAATCTCAAAGGCGTAACCTAAGAGGAAGTACCCAGACTATAAATGGGTCATGTGAAAGGACCTACAATTTAAGAACATCCATTAAACATCATTGACCCAATCATCAAGGAAATGAAAAAGATTCTACCACCTACCTTCTTAGGCAATGAATCAGGTGATGCAACTAATGCTTAGTTGGTATACCTATAAAATTAATTCAATTTTAATAATATGCCTTCTATTTTGAAAGTTAGGGTAGCAACCTATCGTTTAGTAGGACCTATAGCATTATGGTGGAACCACCTTTGTGCTATTGAAGGGTATCTACCTTTAAATCTATCTTGGTCTATTTTTAAGAATCAATTCTATAAAATATACCTGAATGCAAATTATAAACAGAAAAAAATCACTAATTTTTAGCTCTTAAAGAAAGATAACATGTCTATTGCCGAATATGAGAATAAATTATTGAACATGTTGTGTCATGTGAACTATATGCATGATGAGGAAACTAAGATTACAGAGTTTAAGCTTTGGATTAAGGAGATTGTAGTACATGGTGTTAACATGACAAATACAAAGAGCTTGATTGTAGCCATAAAATTAGCATACAAGGTTAAGGAGAAAGGAAAGTCTCACCATAAGGCAAGAAGAGAATTCAAGTCTAATAGGCAATAGTCCAAATCCAAGAACCTTTCTCCCATGAACAAGAACTTCAAAAAATCTGATTCTAACCATAAATTTTTAGGAGGTAATAATAAATTCAACAAGTTTTCCAATCAATACAATAATTTCATGTCCTATGGACCTTTAAAATATAGTTCTTTCAAGAAGGAATAACATTAAAATAACTCACATGAACCACCCACAAGTGCTAACACTATTCCAATAGCATCTTCTAGGCCACTTGTATACTAGGAATATGGTGAAAATCACTATAAAAGGACTATCAAAAACTAAAATTAGCTTAAATAGTGAACTATAGAGTGTATGTTGTTATTAACAATGATAATTTTGACTTGTAGGCCATTTCTATTGAGACCTAAGGTACAATTAATGGTTTTCCTTTAACTATATTAATTGATTGTAGTGTAATACACTATTTTGTTTCTCCTTTTACTGCTAAGTAATGTAATATTAAACCCATCTTGATAAGAGAAGGTTGGGAAGTGGAATTTGGTAATAGTAAGAAAGTTCATATTCTTGAATGCTTGGAAGAAGCAGAGTTAGATCTTGGTGTTCTTAATACCAAGGTAAATCTATTTATCATTCCTTTAGGGTCATATGATCTCATCGATGGGATGGATTGGTAGCATGAACATCAAGCCACACTTTATTGTATGGGTAAAAGAGTGTCATACACTAATGACCTTGGCCAAATTATAGAATTGTAAGGCATGTAAGGATCTGTCAGACATAAAACACTCACAACCTAATAATTGAAAATATCTGTTAAGAAGAGATGCAAGCTTTATGAAGTCCAATTATAGTAAATATCTAATGAAAAGGAGCTATAACATGTAGGTTTTCCTATACTAAGTGAGTTTATGGATGTCTTTCCTGAAAAGATACGTAGGTTACGACCTAAGCAAGAATTTGATTTTTCTATTGACATCATACCTAGATATGTCCCTACATCTAAGACACCTTACTACTTGAATGGAACCGATTTATAATAATTAAAAGTTTATTTGAAATAAATTTTAAACAATAGAAACATATGGTCAAGTGTGTGTCCTTAGGGTGCTCTAGTAGTCTTTTTGAAAAAGAAGTATGGTACTCTAAATATTTGCATTATTTACCTCATGTTAAATAAGGGAACAATCAAAAACCACTATCCTTTGATAGGAATTGATTATTTATTTGACTAAATGAAGGGTGTTGTATTATTTTCTAAGATTGACTTGAGGTCTACATACCATCAGTTGTGCATCAAGGAAGAGACATTCATAAAACTACCTTTATAACCCTTTATGGACATTATAAATTTGTGGTTCTACCTTTTGATGTAACCAATGCACCTGCAGTGCTCATGAATCTTATGAACAACATATTTAGATATTACTTGGATTATTTTGTACTAGTTTGTCTTGATGATATTTTAATTTGCTCCAAAGATGAGGTTGAATATGATCAACACCTTCTCCTAGTCTTTCAAAGACTAAGACAAGATAAGTTATATGATAAATTATCTAAATGTGTATTTTATGAATCCAAACCTCATCACTTAGGACACATTATCTACAAAGAAGGCATTTTTTTTGACCCCACCAATATTAAATATATCTAAGATTGGCTTGCTCCTTCTAATGTGCATAGAGTGTGAAGCTTCATGGGGTTGGTTGGTTACTACCGACACTTTGTTGAAAACGTTTCTAGTGTGGCCTATCCCATCACTTCCATGTACTAGAAAGGGAAGAAGATCATATAGACCCCTCAGTGTGATGATGATTTTGTTAAGTTGAAGGGGTTACTTACTATAACTCTTATATTAATCATACCAGACCCAAATGATAATTTTGATGTTTGGGATGATTCTTTTTAAAAAAGGCTATGGAGGTATCTTGACTAAAGATGGTAAGTTTATGGCTTATGAGTCATGAAAATTAAAATATCATGAAAATAATTATCCTACACATGACATCTGATCATAGAATTCTTGAGTATTTATTCTCTCAAGAAGACTTAAATGCATGCCAATGTAGGTGGCTAGAATTTTTGAGAAATTTTGACATGAATATATCATACGTCAAAGGCAAGTAGAACCATGTGGTTGATGTACTTAGTAGATGCACATACCTTACTACCTTGTTAGTTTTACAAGGAAATTTTATAAGTGCTACTTTAGAATGACAACTTGCTAATGTATTCTATCATGAAGTAAGAGTAGGGCTAGCTAACAAACTCATAGTAAAAATATTTGCTAAATTTTCAATTTTAACAAATGGCTTGATTAGGTATAAAATAAAAATTTATATCCCTAAGATGGGTGACTTGATAAATTATGTACATAATGAAGTGCATACAACACCTTATCATGCTCATCCAGGTGTTACAGAAAAGATGCATGATCTAGAGAAGATATTTTTTGGCCTAGGATGAAGCATGTTATCGTTAAATTTATAGCAAAATGCTTGGAATGTCAGTGGGTTAAGGATGAAAATTTCCATTAAATAGGGCTATTGTACCCTTATGATATTCTTAAGAATAAGTGGGATTTAGTCTCACTTTATTTTGTTATAGGGATCCCATAATTACGTATCAAAAATGATATAATCTTGGTAGTGATTGATAAAAGAACTAAATTTGGCCACTTTATTATGAGAAATATAATAGATGATACATCCATATTTATAGAATGTTTTGTGAAGTATGTAGTAAGACTCCATGCTAAACCTAAACTAATTATATTAGACAAGGATGAATTATTCACTTCAAGGTTTTGGCATACTTTAACTACAACCTTTGGAGCAAATTTGAATTTTATCTTTTTGTATTATTTGGAAATAAATGGGAAAACATAATGACTCAACCAAGTGATTAAAGACATGTTACATATGTATGTAATGGATCAACAAACAAAATGGGATGATTATCATCATCTGGTTAAATTTGCATATAATAACTCCTATCATTTAGCTATTAAGATGGCTCCATTTGAATCTTTATATGCATACAAGTGCAAGACACCTATTATTTGGGATAGTTTAGAAAAAAAGGTTGTTAATGGGCTTAATTTATTACTGGAATATGATAGACAGATGGAAAGAATAAGGCAAAATTTAAAAGCAAATTTGAATATATAGAAAAGTTATGCAGAGCTTAAGAGAAATTCATGGGAATTCGTCATAGAGGACCATTATTTTTGTGAGTTAGACCAAAGAAAAGTTATCCTAAATTTGACAATCCTTCTAAGTTAGAACCATGATATGTTAGGCCTTTTGACATAATGGAAAATATCATCCCTATGGCTTACCAACTAGTACTCCTTCCTTAGTTTTCAAGGATTCATTATGTTTTTCATGTTGCATAATTGAGAAAGTATATACCAGATCCATCTCATGTTTTGGAATGGACTCATTTACAGTTCATAGTAGAATAAAAAATATAGCTAGAGCCAATGATAATATTAGAGCACATAGCATTAAGTTATGTAATAGGTAGATACAATAGGTTTTAGTATAATGGTACCTTATCAGTAGAAGAAGCACCACTCATGAAGATGCTCATATTTTCAAACAAAATTATGCATTTTTTTTATTAAGTCACAAGGATGGCTACCTTCTAAGGGGGGAAGATGTTAAAATCCCACACTTTCATATATATTATGATATTATTGTATTGACATTATAATGATAGACTAGTTTATATGTTGTTTATATGGATTATTGTGGTGC
>JARHVA010009189.1:265000-295000 GCA_037957365.1 Torreya grandis
GAATAGTTATAGTTATATATTGTGGGTTCGGTTGATTAAGGACTGATGGAGAAATTAAACGTGGTCTAGGTAGGATAAACTTGGAAGATATATAATGGATTAAGATTAATCCATTCTATATCATTCGATGGTCTAAGTTAACCATCCTCACCCTTAATCTATACATAAATGGTTTAATTCTTCCCATCTCACCTTCAAATGAATTGATTTTATTCTATGTTCCTTTTGGTTGTTGTGTCTTTTATTCAAAGATTGATGTTCTTATAATTAGTTACATATTCATTGTTACCAAAACCACCATCATGTTAGTGGTTGGGGTGGTAGGGGCCACCAATGGGGGCTCATAGGACTAGTGGGGTGGGCTTGTCCTGATCATCTAGTTCATGTTTGATTCTTTGTGTTGATGACTTCATATGGAAGATGGTAATGAATGTATTTATTGATTTGATTTACATAGATGACATAGATTATAGGTGTTGATTTTGGTCATTATAATGTTATCATTGGCGACTAACAAATGTTGTGCATAGATTTTGGAAATTAAATATTGTAAGGATAAAATAAATATTGGTTGAATCTTTATACATGTACCTTGTATTGTATTATCTATCTAGATTCTTTATGATAATAGTCAATAGGAATTGATTGAATATGCTTCTAGATTTTATATGTGATAATAATCCATAAGAGGATTTAGATGCAATCAATTCCTAAAGTTTTTCATTGATATATTAATACTTGTACCTCTAACATTCTAGTATGAGAATGATGTTGTCCTATCTTATTAATTATTAAATATAAATGTCATTAATTATAATTATTTATAAAAAGTAAGGAAAATTACTCAGATGTTTTATGTTAGATCTATTTACAAAAATAGGTTCCAATTAGAAGAAATTAAAATAGATATGAATTGTGATTTTATAGAGGTTAACATTTTTTTTAGTTACCATTCTATAAAAAATTAAACATGTAGATGTTTTACATTAGCTCTAAAATTTATAATTAAGAATAAATAGGTTGATGAAATTAAGATAGAAGTTAATAATTGTTTTAATTTTTTCCATTTCATGAAATACATATGCATATATATTTTTATTAGTTGTTTAAGTTCAAAATGAAAGGGATAAAAGTGGCATAGTAATTTGACTTAGTTGAATTATTAATTGGATAATTGGTTACTCTCATTTATAAATACATAGTTGTATTTAGAACATCTAACCCTTCCAACAATACATAACCCTGATAATTGGACTATGATAAAAATGAAATAATTGTGTTCCTCTATCATGTACTCAATGCTTATTGGTTGTGTGCAAGGTAAGTTTTCAATTATAAAATATCATTTCTCAAACTTATGTATGATTGTGAAATCTGAAAGTAATTACTAAATATTTATATCAATTGGCAAAAAACTAGTAATTCTTACAATTGAATGAATGATCATGCACAATGATTCATTATTTAATTAATTAGTTGAATGCATTTTAAATAATGAAGAAAAAAATGATAAATAGTTATCATATCATCTTAAATAGTATGAAAGTTATACTTACATTTTTCCTTTAACTTCCTTCCCATGAGATGAACTTGTTGGATGGTTTCATCAGCTACCAACAATATTTTTTATAAGAGTTAATTAATTGGAACTTTTTATTTGGGTTCCACTCATCTTGAAACTTAAATGAACCTAGTTGCTTATGTTTCTTGAATTATGCCATTATATGCTTGTTAGTTTTGGTTTTCCTAGTTGAATCGTCATGAATTACTAACATACTTATGTCTTTAAAGCATTCACTTACAAATTTATAAAGTTCTTATTGAATAGAGAGCTGATTGAATTTATTATTGTTGGTTATACAAGATGTTCCTTTAACATAGGAAGCATATATTTATGTGCTTGAATTCTTTTAAGCATTGGCTATGCCAATTTAAAATAGACACATATAAATGGAATAACATAACTATGTCTTTAATTGTGGTAATCATCTATGTATGACATGAATGATGTATAAATAAATGAAATGACCTTAAAGGATGTAAGGTGTAGTAACCTACCTGGTAACACTAAATAATGTTAATATGTTTTTCTTATGCCTTTACATAATTGTTGTTTGAAAGATTAAAAAATATGCAAGTGTGGATTTAATTCTATTGCTAATTTTGAGTGCTTATCTCAATTATGTAGCATGTATCTTTATTTGAACACATGAATAACCTAAATGATAACTTAAGAACATTAAGGCTAACCTTCTTAGTTAAACCAACCCCTTAACTCAACCATCCTCAAATGGGATTGAAACCCACTAAGGAGAGCTAGGTATTTACTTGGGCTTAAGGACCTAGAAATGGACATATGAGGAATTATGGGTGCCACTTATGGAACTTGGGAATTATCAATATATGCATACACTGATACAACCTGAATTCTATAATCCTTCTAAATAAAAACCATCTTCCCCATAGTACCTTTTATATATGTTTACCTCTAGAGAATTGTCTCAGTTCCCATTTTCGGTTCCATCCATGTAAGCATAGAGTACACCAAATGTTTTATTTTGTTATCAAGTCTTGTAAGTGGGCCTAACATGTGTCCAAAGTGTACTCTAATATACAATTCAAAAAAATTAATTTTTCAGTTATTTTAGGAAATAGATAAAAAAAGGACATCGGCACATGTCGAAGGCATACAAATTGGGAAGTAGTATAAAATCCAAAGAATAATGTCATATTAAAATTCTCTCAAAGATGGAAGAAGTATAAAAACACAATCAAGTCTAATCTAGGAACTAGAAATGAAAGCATGTATAACTATGTAATACAAATCCATATCGATGATAAGGTGCATATATATTGAGTCTAATTAGTGATAATCGATAGAAATTCTGAGTAATGAGTAACAATGAACAATATCAAGATAAATCAATGTGTAACTAGAATGTATAGTATGTAAAGATAAAACCTGGTTATAGAAATTATGTATGAGATGCCCCTGAGTGGGAAATTATATCAAATGTATGAACTTGTATTGGTGTAAATTCCCCCAATGGGTTGATGATAGCTGGTATGGACCAGTGTAGTGGAATGGAGTCCTATTTATAATTTACAAGTAGTTGACAAGTACAAGGAAAGCATATGTGTATGATAAAACTGACTATACTAGGATATATAACAATATGAAATATGTATTAAGTATTATAAATGTAAACATAATAATGCATATAGTCTTTAAACCTTTCTATTTTTGAAATATTTGAATGTTTTTGTATTTTCACATGCTATAATGTTTTTTTATTGAGTATTTTTATTTTTTGAGTATAAGTTATATACAAGAATATGAAAATAAACTATGCACAAGGAGCGATGGAGGGAGAAGCGCAAAGAGAGAGAGAGAGAGAGAGAGAGAGAGAGAGAGAGAGAGAGAGAGAGAGAGAGAGAGAGAGAGAGAGAGAGAGAGAGAGAGAGAGAGAGAGAGAGAGAGAGAGAGAGAGAGAGAGAGAGAGAGAGAGAGAGAGAGAGAGAGAGAGGTAAGTGTAGAAAACATAAAACCAATGAGTCTCATGGGAGACTCACCATCATTTTGGCATGTGTCAAATATGGGAACCATGATCATGTGTGTGATGTGAAAGGGAAAATACGAGCCTATGATCTGGTGTGTGGTATAATAAAAATCTAAAACTACTTGACTAATGATGCTATGATGATGTGGCACTTACTGTGATGCTCTATGAAATTTAGGTGTCTTAAAGACCTATCTTGTAGAAGTAGAATCTATAAGTAATGTAGGTTTCATATGTTGAGAAACCTTAAACCTCAATATAACTAATCTTAGAATAAAATGAGTATAAGAATATCCTCTAGAATCTATGACGTACCTTTGATGCAATGATCTCTCTACTAGTAGCCTTTGAGGGATAGTATGCATGGATATAAATAGTGTAGAAGTAAACCGAGCCTACTCTGAGGATTCTGTTAAATGATATGATGTATGTATAAGAGTTTTACTCTCTGATATAGCTAATAACCATGTAATATCGTGTAGTATAAATATATTGTATTTGGTGTCGATGTAAAAACTATAGCTTGAAACTGTGTTGGAACTACTTATGGGATGAGAAGAGGATACTCACATGGAACACCCTCAATATTAACCACCTGGTTATCATGCATATACTATAAGATTTAGTGTAATATATATGTGATGGTTTTAAAGTTCTTTAATAATGACCAACCCAATAATATATTGAATACACTTGTATTAGGTACTACTATAAACTAAGTAGCTAAGTTTGTTGGTCTAACCTATAATGGAAGAATAATCTCCTTGATGGAGCTCTAAACATGGCCAATAAAATTACTATTGATTATTTTTATGAGGAATATATCTTTCTTTATGTATCCTAAATGTTTTAAAAGGGTCATGGTGTAAAGGCTTACGTGTGACCCATTAATAACCATAACATTTTGAATATGAAGGTGGCCTACATATACTCATATGAAGAGTGCATGTAAATCTTTGTCATCATATATAATATCCTAATTTTAAAATGTGATAAGTGTTATAGGTGATATAATAGTGTGATACACACCAATAATGTTATGCAATGGATGTGTCTCCTCTATAACTTTGTGATAGGAAGATTATGATGTTTGAGTGTGGTATGTATAGTGAAAACCTGAAGTCCCCCTACCTTATTAGTTGTATGCTTTAGGAAAGGATCTAAAAATATGTTAAGTGCCTTTGCCTCTATTTTTTATTTTAATGAATCTATGGGTGTACCCACTTCCATAATGTTGGCCTCGATGAGATATTGTATCTAGTGCTTCAGGCTAATGTAACTATTTATCATATGGTCTGGTGCTCTATGATACTAACACAATGAATTTGAATCATAACTCCTTGGAAAATGTTGTGTTGTATTAACCTATTTAATATAATGGATATGTATTATATTGCATTCTTATATTTTTTGTATAACTTATAATGGTGACTCTGGTAGATTAGTGAAGAATCTATGTTGAGGCACTAATAAAACCACTCTAGGAGATAAATATGAAGCTGAATTGACTATGGATTTTTGGTCACTTTTATTTTCTATAGCCCATAACTTGTATGGAGTTTTGTTTATTCTATTAATAGTTGAATTTGATCCATTTGTGTATTTTATTTTTACCATTGCTAAGAGCTAAACCTTTATTTCCTTAACTTTGAGGCACATATCAGTAAATGTGGAAAACTTCTTGAATAATATAGATTCATGAGGTGTTGGTAATAGAATATGTTTAAAAATATCTGGAATCTTTTTTTTATCATGCAGATAGACAATTTTGATATTGTTATCTTGTATCGTAAGACATAATTGGATATGGGTTCATTCAACTTTTTATTTAGCTGTGCCACTTGTGTAAATGATCTCTTATCACTACTATTGATAGTGAAGTGTGATAGGAACATATTGGCTAAAGTATTAAATTTCATGATAGATTGGTTTGGAAAATCATAGAATTATTATAGTGTGTAATCCTCGAGACTATGTGGTAATAGCTTCATAAGAAACCAATTATTATCCACATAGTCTAAGCATGTTATGTGAAAGGATCTGAAGTGATACTCTTGGTCACCCTTTCCATCATATAATGTGAGCTTGGGTGCCATGAAACCAAATGGAAAAGGAGTTGCCTCTATGTGACATGTCAAATGTATATGCAAGAGAATGTTAGAATCCAAGGCATGTAATGGGTTAGTTATTCCCTAATCAATATTTAACACCCTAGACTATAGAGTAAGAAACTCTTTAATAATGGATTTTAAATTTGGAGTAGAAAAAATAGACATAAGTGGTGTAATTAACACTGATGGTTCAATTACAATCTTCATTTGTGTTATTTGAGTTGGTTGATTCAGCCCCACTGAAGGTGTAACAATGTCATTAAGTAGAGGGGTTGAGGATTGACCATTGTTTATCCTTTGGAGCTCTTTTTAAAGTATGTTAATGAAATCATCATGGATATCTTTATGTGTAGACATAAAGTATTGTATATAATGCTTATTGGTTTCATCAAATCAGTTGTTAAATTTGGCCATTTGTAGGTTGAAAGGTATAGAAACAAGTTCTATATATTTTGAACCTTATAAGAATAGTAATCTATGGAAGTTTGTAAAATTTAAATATAGAAAAAAATATGATATTTTTGGAATTTAAAATATGAATATACATAACAAAGGACACAAACCCTAAGTTCATCAAGGGTTAGGTTTTTTGAAGATAGGGTTTTTTTTCACAAATTTAAATTATATGTAAAATAAATTGAAACCCTAATGTAAAACTGATTTTAATCAGCTAGGTTGTCTTAAAAATTGTAAAATCATAAGTATTTAGCCCTAAATTTATTCCACATAAAATTCATGACTTAAAGATAAGGTTTTAATAAATATTTGAAGTAAGATGTGTTCACCAAATGATTTAACCTTTTTGAGTTTTTACAATGAATATCCTATGTTTAGATTAAATGGTTGAATGCCTAAATCAATATAATAAATATGCAATAATTAAGTACTATTTTTTATGACCTTTGAATTCATTTGAATTTATAGTAAAACTAATAATCACATATGATCTGGGTTCTAAAAGTTGAGATCTAGATAGTAATCTATGTCATCAACAAGATTCTAGTGTTTATCTGCTCACTACACAGTAACACTTAATATGGATAGTAGTGACATATATGTGTAGTGTACTCAATGTGGAGCTAACGTCCCCATTGTGGGAATGTTCATATTATTTTGGAGCACTTGAGATTGTGTATATATGTCATGTTCCTACATGGATGGAACCTATAACTATGTGTTGTGATTCAAAAACTTGATTTAATTCACAAACCCTAGTCCTCCTTGTAAGTATGGCATGATCAATAATGTGTGTGTTTTATTAGGATGGACTGGACATCTTCAACACCCAATTGTGTAGAGAGTTTCCTACATACCAATACTTTGAAGAGGGACCAACCCTGATGTAGTTATCATACCTAGTGTTCAGTGCAATTGCAAGTTAATGTTAGAATGAGAGTGGGCTTGGTTGCCTTAAATGTGATTTAGCTTTGAAATATTTTAAAATATAGATTATGGATCCTATAGATGATAGTATGTATAAATTAAGTCATAATATAATAGATATCAAATACCTTTATTTTTATCAACTCTATCTCTAGTTTGAATATCTTTTACATCTATTTTGCATCCAACAAATAGAGGTGGATTAGAATTGTTTATAGGGTTTTTTTATTTTTACTGATTAAAAAATTAGCTTAAGATGACCTTTGGAGGGGTACACATTTAAAAAATCATTCGTTGGTAAGATTTAGGGATAAGGACAATACTACCCAGTTGGGGACACTAGTGCCATGTGGTTGTAGTGTCCCAAATGTGGTGCTAATTTCCTCTTTACAAACAATTCAAAAATTTGGATTGGGGTCTAAGATGAAAGTTTTAGGATTGTGTTTTGACTTGTTGTAGGTGAATGTGGTCTCTTGAATGACTGGAAAATCGTGTCTAATGTTCAATAATAGGTCTATGTCTAACTAGGGATAGGGTAAATCAAACCACACTCTTAACATACAATTACCACACTCAGGTTATTATAATATACAATTCAAATTATATGACACATAATGTGAATTTGATGAAATGAAAACATGAAATGAATAGTTTATAAGAGAAAAAATTAATAAGATAAGTCCATTTTGTGGACTCATCAACCCCTACCCACTTAAACTATTTCATTTCCATATGAAATATGGTTATTTTTATAATAACTTATATAGTGGAACATGAAGTGAGTAATAATAATTATCATATCACAAGGTGTGGAATCTCCTATTTAATCTTCTAAAAAGTATTCTCTATTTTGTTTCAACCTCTCCCACTCCCTCTCTTCTTCTTCTTCTTATATCATTATTGTACCCATGAATTTAGGAATAGTTGACCATATTGAAATCATCATGAATATTATCCCTATCCTTTCAATAACTTTATATATATATATATGGTTGCCTTAAATGTGATTTAGCTTTGAAATATTTTAAAATATAGATTATGGATCCTATAGATGATAGTATGTATAAATTAAGTCATAATATAATAGATATCAAATACCTTTATTTTTATCAACTCTATCTCTAGTTTGAATATCTTTTACATCTATTTTGCATCCAACAAATAGAGGTGGATTAGAATTGTTTATAGGGTTTTTTTATTTTTACTGATTAAAAAATTAGCTTAAGATGACCTTTGGAGGGGTACACATTTAAAAAATCATTCGTTGGTAAGATTTAGGGATAAGGACAATACTACCCAGTTGGGGACACTAGTGCCATGTGGTTGTAGTGTCCCAAATGTGGTGCTAATTTCCTCTTTACAAACAATTCAAAAATTTGGATTGGGGTCTAAGATGAAAGTTTTAGGATTGTGTTTTGACTTGTTTTAGGTGAATGTGGTCTCTTGAATGACTGGAAAATCGTGTCTAATGTTCAATAATAGGTCTATGTCTAACTAGGGATAGGTTAAATCAAACCACACTCTTAACATACAATTACCACACTCAGGTTATTATAATATACAATTCAAATTATATGACACATAATGTGAATTTGATGAAATGAAAACATGAAATGAATAGTTTATAAGAGAAAAAATTAATAAGATAAGTCCATTTTGTGGACTCATCAACCCCTACCCACTTAAACTATTTCATTTCCATATGAAATATGGTTATTTTTATAATAACTTATATAGTGGAACATGAAGTGAGTAATAATAATTATCATATCACAAGGTGTGGAATCTCCTATTTAATCTTCTATAAAGTATTCTCTATTTTGTTTCAACCTCTCCCACTCCCTCTCTTCTTCTTCTTCTTATATCATTATTGTACCCATGAATTTAGGAATAGTTGACCATATTGAAATCATCATGAATATTATCCCTATCCTTTCAATAACTTTATATATATATATATATGGTTGCCTTAAATGTGATTTAGCTTTGAAATATTTTAAAATATAGATTATGGATCCTATAGATGATAGTATGTATAAATTAAGTCATAATATAATATATATCAAATACCTTTATTTTTATCAACTCTATCTCTAGTTTGAATATCTTTTACATCTATTTTGCATCCAACAAATAGAGGTGGATTAGAATTGTTTATAGGGTTTTTTTATTTTTACTGATTAAAAAATTAGCTTAAGATGACCTTTGGAGGGGTACACATTTAAAAAATCATTCGTTGGTAAGATTTAGGGATAAGGACAATACTAACCAGTTGGGGACACTAGTGCCATGTGGTTGTAGTGTCCCAAATGTGGTGCTAATTTCCTCTTTACAAACAATTCAAAAATTTGGATTGGGGTCTAAGATGAAAGTTTTAGGATTGTGTTTTGACTTGTTGTAGGTGAATGTGGTCTCTTGAATGACTGGAAAATCGTGTCTAATGTTCAATAATAGGTCTATGTCTAACTAGGGATAGGGTAAATCAAACCACACTCTTAACATACAATTACCACACTCAGGTTATTATAATATACAATTCAAATTATATGACACATAATGTGAATTTGATGAAATGAAAACATGAAATGAATAGTTTATAAGAGAAAAAATTAATAAGATAAGTCCATTTTGTGGACTCATCAACCCCTACCCACTTAAACTATTTCATTTCCATATGAAATATGGTTATTTTTATAATAACTTATATAGTGGAACATGAAGTGAGTAATAATAATTATCATATCACAAGGTGTGGAATCTCCTATTTAATCTTCTAAAAAGTATTCTCTATTTTGTTTCAACCTCTCCCACTCCCTCTCTTCTTCTTCTTCTTATATCATTATTGTACCCATGAATTTAGGAATAGTTGACCATATTGAAATCATCATGAATATTATCCCTATCCTTTCAATAACTTTATATATATATATATGGTTGCCTTAAATGTGATTTAGCTTTGAAATATTTTAAAATATAGATTATGGATCCTATAGATGATAGTATGTATAAATTAAGTCATAATATAATATATATCAAATACCTTTATTTTTATCAACTCTATCTCTAGTTTGAATATATTTTACATCTATTTTGCATCCAACAAATAGAGGTGGATTAGAATTGTTTATAGGGTTTTTTTATTTTTACTGATTAAAAAATTAGCTTAAGATGACCTTTGGAGGGGTACACATTTAAAAAATCATTCGTTGGTAAGATTTAGGGATAAGGACAATACTACCCAGTTGGGGACACTAGTGCCATGTGGTTGTAGTGTCCCAAATGTGGTGCTAATTTCCTCTTTACAAACAATTCAAAAATTTGGATTGGGGTCTAAGATGAAAGTTTTAGGATTGTGTTTTGACTTGTTGTAGGTGAATGTGGTCTCTTGAATGACTGGAAAATCGTGTCTAATGTTCAATAATAGGTCTATGTCTAACTAGGGATAGGGTAAATCAAACCACACTCTTAACATACAATTACCACACTCAGGTTATTATAATATACAATTCAAATTATATGACACATAATGTGAATTTGATGAAATGAAAACATGAAATGAATAGTTTATAAGAGAAAAAATTAATAAGATAAGTCCATTTTGTGGACTCATCAACCCCTACCCACTTAAACTATTTCATTTCCATATGAAATATGGTTATTTTTATAATAACTTATATAGTGGAACATGAAGTGAGTAATAATAATTATCATATCACAAGGTGTGGAATCTCCTATTTAATCTTCTAAAAAGTATTCTCTATTTTGTTTCAACCTCTCCCACTCCCTCTCTTCTTCTTCTTCTTATATCATTATTGTACCCATGAATTTAGGAATAGTTGACCATATTGAAATCATCATGAATATTATCCCTATCCTTTCAATAACTTTATATATATATATATGGTTGCCTTAAATGTGATTTAGCTTTGAAATATTTTAAAATATAGATTATGGATCCTATAGATGATAGTATGTATAAATTAAGTCATAATATAATAGATATCAAATACCTTTATTTTTATCAACTCTATCTCTAGTTTGAATATCTTTTACATCTATTTTGCATCCAACAAATAGAGGTGGATTAGAATTGTTTATAGGGTTTTTTTATTTTTACTGATTAAAAAATTAGCTTAAGATGACCTTTGGAGGGGTACACATTTAAAAAATCATTCGTTGGTAAGATTTAGGGATAAGGACAATACTACCCAGTTGGGGACACTAGTGCCATGTGGTTGTAGTGTCCCAAATGTGGTGCTAATTTCCTCTTTACAAACAATTCAAAAATTTGGATTGGGGTCTAAGATGAAAGTTTTAGGATTGTGTTTTGACTTGTTGTAGGTGAATGTGGTCTCTTGAATGACTGGAAAATCGTGTCTAATGTTCAATAATAGGTCTATGTCTAACTAGGGATAGGGTAAATCAAACCACACTCTTAACATACAATTACCACACTCAGGTTATTATAATATACAATTCAAATTATATGACACATAATGTGAATTTGATGAAATGAAAACATGAAATGAATAGTTTATAAGAGAAAAAATTAATAAGATAAGTCCATTTTGTGGACTCATCAACCCCTACCCACTTAAACTATTTCATTTCCATATGAAATATGGTTATTTTTATAATAACTTATATAGTGGAACATGAAGTGAGTAATAATAATTATCATATCACAAGGTGTGGAATCTCCTATTTAATCTTCTAAAAAGTATTCTCTATTTTGTTTCAACCTCTCCCACTCCCTCTCTTCTTCTTCTTCTTATATCATTATTGTACCCATGAATTTAGGAATAGTTGACCATATTGAAATCATCATGAATATTATCCCTATCCTTTCAATAACTTTATATATATATATATGGTTGCCTTAAATGTGATTTAGCTTTGAAATATTTTAAAATATAGATTATGGATCCTATAGATGATAGTATGTATAAATTAAGTCATAATATAATAGATATCAAATACCTTTATTTTTATCAACTCTATCTCTAGTTTGAATATCTTTTACATCTATTTTGCATCCAACAAATAGAGGTGGATTAGAATTGTTTATAGGGTTTTTTTATTTTTACTGATTAAAAAATTAGCTTAAGATGACCTTTGGAGGGGTACACATTTAAAAAATCATTCGTTGGTAAGATTTAGGGATAAGGACAATACTACCCAGTTGGGGACACTAGTGCCATGTGGTTGTAGTGTCCCAAATGTGGTGCTAATTTCCTCTTTACAAACAATTCAAAAATTTGGATTGGGGTCTAAGATGAAAGTTTTAGGATTGTGTTTTGACTTGTTGTAGGTGAATGTGGTCTCTTGAATGACTGGAAAATCGTGTCTAATGTTCAATAATAGGTCTATGTCTAACTAGGGATAGGGTAAATCAAACCACACTCTTAACATACAATTACCACACTCAGGTTATTATAATATACAATTCAAATTATATGACACATAATGTGAATTTGATGAAATGAAAACATGAAATGAATAGTTTATAAGAGAAAAAATTAATAAGATAAGTCCATTTTGTGGACTCATCAACCCCTACCCACTTAAACTATTTCATTTCCATATGAAATATGGTTATTTTTATAATAACTTATATAGTGGAACATGAAGTGAGTAATAATAATTATCATATCACAAGGTGTGGAATCTCCTATTTAATCTTCTAAAAAGTATTCTCTATTTTGTTTCAACCTCTCCCACTCCCTCTCTTCTTCTTCTTCTTATATCATTATTGTACTCATGAATTTAGGAATAGTTGACCATATTGAAATCATCATGAATATTATCCCTATCCTTTCAATAACTTTATATATATATATATGGTTGCCTTAAATGTGATTTAGCTTTGAAATATTTTAAAATATAGATTATGGATCCTATAGATGATAGTATGTATAAATTAAGTCATAATATAATAGATATCAAATACCTTTATTTTTATCAACTCTATCTCTAGTTTGAATATCTTTTACATCTATTTTGCATCCAACAAATAGAGGTGGATTAGAATTGTTTATAGGGTTTTTTTATTTTTACTGATTAAAAAATTAGCTTAAGATGACCTTTGGAGGGGTACACATTTAAAAAATCATTCGTTGGTAAGATTTAGGGATAAGGACAATACTACCCAGTTGGGGACACTAGTGCCATGTGGTTGTAGTGTCCCAAATGTGGTGCTAATTTCCTCTTTACAAACAATTCAAAAATTTGGATTGGGGTCTAAGATGAAAGTTTTAGGATTGTGTTTTGACTTGTTGTAGGTGAATGTGGTCTCTTGAATGACTGGAAAATCGTGTCTAATGTTCAATAATAGGTCTATGTCTAACTAGGGATAGGGTAAATCAAACCACACTCTTAACATACAATTACCACACTCAGGTTATTATAATATACAATTCAAATTATATGACACATAATGTGAATTTGATGAAATGAAAACATGAAATGAATAGTTTATAAGAGAAAAAATTAATAAGATAAGTCCATTTTGTGGACTCATCAACCCCTACCCACTTAAACTATTTCATTTCCATATGAAATATGGTTATTTTTATAATAACTTATATAGTGGAACATGAAGTGAGTAATAATAATTATCATATCACAAGGTGTGGAATCTCCTATTTAATCTTCTAAAAAGTATTCTCTATTTTGTTTCAACCTCTCCCACTCCCTCTCTTCTTCTTCTTCTTATATCATTATTGTACCCATGAATTTAGGAATAGTTGACCATATTGAAATCATCATGAATATTATCCCTATCCTTTCAATAACTTTATATATATATATATGGTTGCCTTAAATGTGATTTAGCTTTGAAATATTTTAAAATATAGATTATGGATCCTATAGATGATAGTATGTATAAATTAAGTCATAATATAATAGATATCAAATACCTTTATTTTTATCAACTCTATCTCTAGTTTGAATATCTTTTACATCTATTTTGCATCCAACAAATAGAGGTGGATTAGAATTGTTTATAGGGTTTTTTTATTTTTACTGATTAAAAAATTAGCTTAAGATGACCTTTGGAGGGGTACACATTTAAAAAATCATTCGTTGGTAAGATTTAGGGATAAGGACAATACTACCCAGTTGGGGACACTAGTGCCATGTGGTTGTAGTGTCCCAAATGTGGTGCTAATTTCCTCTTTACAAACAATTCAAAAATTTGGATTGGGGTCTAAGATGAAAGTTTTAGGATTGTGTTTTGACTTGTTTTAGGTGAATGTGGTCTCTTGAATGACTGGAAAATCGTGTCTAATGTTCAATAATAGGTCTATGTCTAACTAGGGATAGGTTAAATCAAACCACACTCTTAACATACAATTACCACACTCAGGTTATTATAATATACAATTCAAATTATATGACACATAATGTGAATTTGATGAAATGAAAACATGAAATGAATAGTTTATAAGAGAAAAAATTAATAAGATAAGTCCATTTTGTGGACTCATCAACCCCTACCCACTTAAACTATTTCATTTCCATATGAAATATGGTTATTTTTATAATAACTTATATAGTGGAACATGAAGTGAGTAATAATAATTATCATATCACAAGGTGTGGAATCTCCTATTTAATCTTCTATAAAGTATTCTCTATTTTGTTTCAACCTCTCCCACTCCCTCTCTTCTTCTTCTTCTTATATCATTATTGTACCCATGAATTTAGGAATAGTTGACCATATTGAAATCATCATGAATATTATCCCTATCCTTTCAATAACTTTATATATATATATATATGGTTGCCTTAAATGTGATTTAGCTTTGAAATATTTTAAAATATAGATTATGGATCCTATAGATGATAGTATGTATAAATTAAGTCATAATATAATATATATCAAATACCTTTATTTTTATCAACTCTATCTCTAGTTTGAATATCTTTTACATCTATTTTGCATCCAACAAATAGAGGTGGATTAGAATTGTTTATAGGGTTTTTTTATTTTTACTGATTAAAAAATTAGCTTAAGATGACCTTTGGAGGGGTACACATTTAAAAAATCATTCGTTGGTAAGATTTAGGGATAAGGACAATACTACCCAGTTGGGGACACTAGTGCCATGTGGTTGTAGTGTCCCAAATGTGGTGCTAATTTCCTCTTTACAAACAATTCAAAAATTTGGATTGGGGTCTAAGATGAAAGTTTTAGGATTGTGTTTTGACTTGTTGTAGGTGAATGTGGTCTCTTGAATGACTGGAAAATCGTGTCTAATGTTCAATAATAGGTCTATGTCTAACTAGGGATAGGGTAAATCAAACCACACTCTTAACATACAATTACCACACTCAGGTTATTATAATATACAATTCAAATTATATGACACATAATGTGAATTTGATGAAATGAAAACATGAAATGAATAGTTTATAAGAGAAAAAATTAATAAGATAAGTCCATTTTGTGGACTCATCAACCCCTACCCACTTAAACTATTTCATTTCCATATGAAATATGGTTATTTTTATAATAACTTATATAGTGGAACATGAAGTGAGTAATAATAATTATCATATCACAAGGTGTGGAATCTCCTATTTAATCTTCTAAAAAGTATTCTCTATTTTGTTTCAACCTCTCCCACTCCCTCTCTTCTTCTTCTTCTTATATCATTATTGTACCCATGAATTTAGGAATAGTTGACCATATTGAAATCATCATGAATATTATCCCTATCCTTTCAATAACTTTATATATATATATATGGTTGCCTTAAATGTGATTTAGCTTTGAAATATTTTAAAATATAGATTATGGATCCTATAGATGATAGTATGTATAAATTAAGTCATAATATAATATATATCAAATACCTTTATTTTTATCAACTCTATCTCTAGTTTGAATATATTTTACATCTATTTTGCATCCAACAAATAGAGGTGGATTAGAATTGTTTATAGGGTTTTTTTATTTTTACTGATTAAAAAATTAGCTTAAGATGACCTTTGGAGGGGTACACATTTAAAAAATCATTCGTTGGTAAGATTTAGGGATAAGGACAATACTACCCAGTTGGGGACACTAGTGCCATGTGGTTGTAGTGTCCCAAATGTGGTGCTAATTTCCTCTTTACAAACAATTCAAAAATTTGGATTGGGGTCTAAGATGAAAGTTTTAGGATTGTGTTTTGACTTGTTGTAGGTGAATGTGGTCTCTTGAATGACTGGAAAATCGTGTCTAATGTTCAATAATAGGTCTATGTCTAACTAGGGATAGGGTAAATCAAACCACACTCTTAACATACAATTACCACACTCAGGTTATTATAATATACAATTCAAATTATATGACACATAATGTGAATTTGATGAAATGAAAACATGAAATGAATAGTTTATAAGAGAAAAAATTAATAAGATAAGTCCATTTTGTGGACTCATCAACCCCTACCCACTTAAACTATTTCATTTCCATATGAAATATGGTTATTTTTATAATAACTTATATAGTGGAACATGAAGTGAGTAATAATAATTATCATATCACAAGGTGTGGAATCTCCTATTTAATCTTCTAAAAAGTATTCTCTATTTTGTTTCAACCTCTCCCACTCCCTCTCTTCTTCTTCTTCTTATATCATTATTGTACCCATGAATTTAGGAATAGTTGACCATATTGAAATCATCATGAATATTATCCCTATCCTTTCAATAACTTTATATATATATATATGGTTGCCTTAAATGTGATTTAGCTTTGAAATATTTTAAAATATAGATTATGGATCCTATAGATGATAGTATGTATAAATTAAGTCATAATATAATAGATATCAAATACCTTTATTTTTATCAACTCTATCTCTAGTTTGAATATCTTTTACATCTATTTTGCATCCAACAAATAGAGGTGGATTAGAATTGTTTATAGGGTTTTTTTATTTTTACTGATTAAAAAATTAGCTTAAGATGACCTTTGGAGGGGTACACATTTAAAAAATCATTCGTTGGTAAGATTTAGGGATAAGGACAATACTACCCAGTTGGGGACACTAGTGCCATGTGGTTGTAGTGTCCCAAATGTGGTGCTAATTTCCTCTTTACAAACAATTCAAAAATTTGGATTGGGGTCTAAGATGAAAGTTTTAGGATTGTGTTTTGACTTGTTGTAGGTGAATGTGGTCTCTTGAATGACTGGAAAATCGTGTCTAATGTTCAATAATAGGTCTATGTCTAACTAGGGATAGGGTAAATCAAACCACACTCTTAACATACAATTACCACACTCAGGTTATTATAATATACAATTCAAATTATATGACACATAATGTGAATTTGATGAAATGAAAACATGAAATGAATAGTTTATAAGAGAAAAAATTAATAAGATAAGTCCATTTTGTGGACTCATCAACCCCTACCCACTTAAACTATTTCATTTCCATATGAAATATGGTTATTTTTATAATAACTTATATAGTGGAACATGAAGTGAGTAATAATAATTATCATATCACAAGGTGTGGAATCTCCTATTTAATCTTCTAAAAAGTATTCTCTATTTTGTTTCAACCTCTCCCACTCCCTCTCTTCTTCTTCTTCTTATATCATTATTGTACCCATGAATTTAGGAATAGTTGACCATATTGAAATCATCATGAATATTATCCCTATCCTTTCAATAACTTTATATATATATATATGGTTGCCTTAAATGTGATTTAGCTTTGAAATATTTTAAAATATAGATTATGGATCCTATAGATGATAGTATGTATAAATTAAGTCATAATATAATAGATATCAAATACCTTTATTTTTATCAACTCTATCTCTAGTTTGAATATCTTTTACATCTATTTTGCATCCAACAAATAGAGGTGGATTAGAATTGTTTATAGGGTTTTTTTATTTTTACTGATTAAAAAATTAGCTTAAGATGACCTTTGGAGGGGTACACATTTAAAAAATCATTCGTTGGTAAGATTTAGGGATAAGGACAATACTACCCAGTTGGGGACACTAGTGCCATGTGGTTGTAGTGTCCCAAATGTGGTGCTAATTTCCTCTTTACAAACAATTCAAAAATTTGGATTGGGGTCTAAGATGAAAGTTTTAGGATTGTGTTTTGACTTGTTGTAGGTGAATGTGGTCTCTTGAATGACTGGAAAATCATGTCTAATGTTCAATAATAGGTCTATGTCTAACTAGGGATAGGGTAAATCAAACCACACTCTTAACATACAATTACCACACTCAGGTTATTATAATATACAATTCAAATTATATGACACATAATGTGAATTTGATGAAATGAAAACATGAAATGAATAGTTTATAAGAGAAAAAATTAATAAGATAAGTCCATTTTGTGGACTCATCAACCCCTACCCACTTAAACTATTTCATTTCCATATGAAATATGGTTATTTTTATAATAACTTATATAGTGGAACATGAAGTGAGTAATAATAATTATCATATCACAAGGTGTGGAATCTCCTATTTAATCTTCTAAAAAGTATTCTCTATTTTGTTTCAACCTCTCCCACTCCCTCTCTTCTTCTTCTTCTTATATCATTATTGTACTCATGAATTTAGGAATAGTTGACCATATTGAAATCATCATGAATATTATCCCTATCCTTTCAATAACTTTATATATATATATATGGTTGCCTTAAATGTGATTTAGCTTTGAAATATTTTAAAATATAGATTATGGATCCTATAGATGATAGTATGTATAAATTAAGTCATAATATAATAGATATCAAATACCTTTATTTTTATCAACTCTATCTCTAGTTTGAATATCTTTTACATCTATTTTGCATCCAACAAATAGAGGTGGATTAGAATTGTTTATAGGGTTTTTTTATTTTTACTGATTAAAAAATTAGCTTAAGATGACCTTTGGAGGGGTACACATTTAAAAAATCATTCGTTGGTAAGATTTAGGGATAAGGACAATACTACCCAGTTGGGGACACTAGTGCCATGTGGTTGTAGTGTCCCAAATGTGGTGCTAATTTCCTCTTTACAAACAATTCAAAAATTTGGATTGGGGTCTAAGATGAAAGTTTTAGGATTGTGTTTTGACTTGTTGTAGGTGAATGTGGTCTCTTGAATGACTGGAAAATCGTGTCTAATGTTCAATAATAGGTCTATGTCTAACTAGGGATAGGGTAAATCAAACCACACTCTTAACATACAATTACCACACTCAGGTTATTATAATATACAATTCAAATTATATGACACATAATGTGAATTTGATGAAATGAAAACATGAAATGAATAGTTTATAAGAGAAAAAATTAATAAGATAAGTCCATTTTGTGGACTCATCAACCCCTACCCACTTAAACTATTTCATTTCCATATGAAATATGGTTATTTTTATAATAACTTATATAGTGGAACATGAAGTGAGTAATAATAATTATCATATCACAAGGTGTGGAATCTCCTATTTAATCTTCTAAAAAGTATTCTCTATTTTGTTTCAACCTCTCCCACTCCCTCTCTTCTTCTTCTTCTTATATCATTATTGTACCCATGAATTTAGGAATAGTTGACCATATTGAAATCATCATGAATATTATCCCTATCCTTTCAATAACTTTATATATATATATATGGTTGCCTTAAATGTGATTTAGCTTTGAAATATTTTAAAATATAGATTATGGATCCTATAGATGATAGTATGTATAAATTAAGTCATAATATAATAGATATCAAATACCTTTATTTTTATCAACTCTATCTCTAGTTTGAATATCTTTTACATCTATTTTGCATCCAACAAATAGAGGTGGATTAGAATTGTTTATAGGGTTTTTTTATTTTTACTGATTAAAAAATTAGCTTAAGATGACCTTTGGAGGGGTACACATTTAAAAAATCATTCGTTGGTAAGATTTAGGGATAAGGACAATACTACCCAGTTGGGGACACTAGTGCCATGTGGTTGTAGTGTCCCAAATGTGGTGCTAATTTCCTCTTTACAAACAATTCAAAAATTTGGATTGGGGTCTAAGATGAAAGTTTTAGGATTGTGTTTTGACTTCTTGTAGGTGAATGTGGTCTCTTGAATGACTGGAAAATCGTGTATAATGTTCAATAATAGGTCTATGTCTAACTAGGGATAGGGTAAATCAAACCACACTCTTAACATACAATTACCACACTCAGGTTATTATAATATACAATTCAAATTATATGACACATAATGTGAATTTGATGAAATGAAAACATGAAATGAATAGTTTATAAGAGAAAAAATTAATAAGATAAGTCCATTTTGTGGACTCATCAACCCCTACCCACTTAAACTATTTCATTTCCATATGAAATATGGTTATTTTTATAATAACTTATATAGTGGAACATGAAGTGAGTAATAATAATTATCATATCACAAGGTGTGGAATCTCCTATTTAATCTTCTATAAAGTATTCTCTATTTTGTTTCAACCTCTCCCACTCCCTCTCTTCTTCTTCTTCTTATATCATTATTGTACCCATGAATTTAGGAATAGTTGACCATATTGAAATCATCATGAATATTATCCCTATCCTTTCAATAACTTTATATATATATATATATATATATATATATATATATATATATATATATATATATATATATAAAGTTATTGAAAGGATAGGGATAATATTCATGATGATATATATATATATATATATATATATATATATATATATATATATATATATATATATATATATATATATATATACTTGATAAAAAATTTGTTGTAAACCTTAAAGTTATATACAGTGTCATGTTTTAGCTACTATAAGCGAGGGGTGAGTTTTATCCATTTTACATTGCATGTTGCATAAGTTTATTTATAAATATGATTAGACAAGGTTTTTTCATGGCTCAAAGTTTCCATTCTTAAGTTTTTAATAACTCTATTAACAAATGGAATCATATTTACATTATCACATTCTTTCATCACTATCTTAGGTATCCAATGTTATATTCTAAGGCTTACAGGAATAGATTTTTTCTCTTTATTGTAAGCTACCATCTCTTAATTCATTTTTTCCTCATTTATTAAGTAATTAAAATAATATATATGCTTCACATCCACAATAATAGTATTGAAACTCAAGTTATCCTCCATAATAACCACCAAATCATGTTGTAAAAACTCACTTAACAAATATTTCATTTAAACTAAACTATAAAAATAAGCTTTTTAGAAAGATAAAAAAATTGTTGGTAATATGATTGTTATTGATGTCAAAAGGGAGATTATTAGCATTATGGATGTCATTAATGTTTAAGACTAAGTATGGTGATTTGCGGATGTGCAAGCGATCCTATCAGAGGTCAAAGAGGATTGGAGTGCTTGTGTGCATGAGTGGAATTAATTTGGTTCTTCATATTGATCATCTAGACATTTTGGTCTATGATAGGAAAATCTAAATAGGTAGTTTGGTATTGTCACCATTGCCATGTGAAAATTAGTTTGGCCGAGGTAGTCATATGGTTGTGATCACATTAGTCCCTAGTTATTATGCACCATATTTGAAGTCATATAATGATGCATGGTATAATATATAACGATGAAAAGTTAGATACTCATAAACAATTCATTAAGTTTCTATAGTTATCTAAATTTGTGAAAGGGTTCAAGTATAGTCAAGCAAGCATGTTGATGAGGTTAGCATTTGCATGTATGCAGGTGTCAGGACATAATAATCATATAGGTTTGTTCACTTTTATGCGTAGTTTCTATGCACTAAATTTTAGGTCATGTGATGTAGCATGACAAAATATAGGCATGTGTAAATTTGGGCTCCCAGGCATTTTTTTAGTGTTTTCCCATAGTCAAATTTGCAGATGGAAAGAAAAATTTGAGTAGGATTTTTTATGATGTCATATCTTGAAAATATAAAAATTTATAGAGAAGATGAATATATGTATGGAATCCCTTATGTGAGATGATCTTATTCACTAAATTATAGCTTATGTAATGAAGCACATCAAAAGTTATGTAATAACAAAGTTGGCCTTCCAGGTAGTTCTAAACATAGTTAGGTTTGTGGTAGAAGAATATAAGTGAGCATATTAATGGAATTATATCTAACACACATGAAAAATTTAGGAAGATATAAACATATGGGTTTGTTCATTATCAAGCCTATTTTATATGGTCTAAATTTTAGAACATGAAAATAAGCAAATTAAAAGATATGAAGGTCCAAAGTTAGTCTTCCAGGCATATTAAGATGGCTCCCATAGTGAACTTTGCAAAAGATAAATATTGAACTTGTCATAAGATCTAAAAATTAGGATTTAATATTATGTTAAAGATATAATGAAGCATAGCAAAGTCAATTTATCAAAGAAACCTCTGAGTAAATGTGCTAGTGTTAAGTGTCAAAATAATAGAGCTTGCATAGTAAATCTATGAAGTGGTTTAAAGTCAAATAGTCATTGAGTGATGTAGGAATTCCAAGTGTCTCAATATCGAGAAATGACAGTAATGTGTAAGACACATGCATTAATGCCAACTACCACATTCATGGCAGCTAGATAGAGATAAAATTTGAGCTTGTCAAAAGATGGAAAAATGAGCATTTGATCATGAAATGAAGATCTAATAGAGTGAGTGGACTTAATTAGATAAAGTTATCAGTATTTAATGACATAGAGGCAAGTTATATACTAAGCTAGTTTTATGAGATCAGTGGAGCGTATTCATTCTAAATACTAAGGAAAAATCAAGATGAGGATAAGTGGTCAATGGTTAACCATAGACATAGGTAAAGTTAATGAAACTATTAATATCTAACAGAACATGGGAGCTCAAATTAGAAAGATCAATAGACATGTTTTAAAGTTGAAAAGTTAAATTCTAAAAACATTCAAAGATCAAATAGAGTGTGTGAGCCTGTCATAACTTGATCCAATGGACATGTTTTAAAGTTGAGAAATTTGAATCTGGCTCATTGGATCATGGTGTGAAACTTAAGATCGAAGGTAAATATTTAAATATATGTTCATCCCAATGTTCAAGAGGTAGAACATGTAGAATCTTGTAGTTAAGCCTTAAAATATGACACATACCATGAGTTAGATGGCAGTGATTGATAAAATTTATGCAATATGGCATGTGCGTGAAAATTAGAGTCTAGTATATGCTAAAAATAGTAATGAAAACAATAATAATTGTGGTGGAGCATGATTTTAAGACATTGGAAACTTAAAATTAAAAACAAGAACTAATGTCCAATAGAACTGAGTATGATGTGTTACCACACAAGTGTGAACATAGAGAATATACGAAACCCTAGATCAAATGCTTATATATATGTCATCTAGGATATAAGTTTTGTTCTTATTGCTATTGAGTAGAGTCAAATTCAGAGAGAAAGAAAGAGAGAAAGAGATTGATTAAGTGTGTAAAATAAATAAATATAGAGACACAAAAGTAGAGAAGAGAAGAGGGAGATGAAGTGTAGAGTTTGAGAAATTACAGACCAAAGATGTAACAGAGAATAGAGAATTGCATTCATTTATGAATCTATAATATAATCTAGAGTTATAGATAAATATAGATATAATTGATGGGTGACATTATATAAGTTGAGTTGGTGCATAATAAGGGAGTGGGTGCTTCCTTAGAGTAGATGTTCTTAAATTTGGTGAATAGTGTCTCCTTAGGGTTGATGACCTTAGATGTCGTAATCATAGAGGTTTTGATTGTGAGGTTGGATTAGAAGAGTAGATTCTAACAATGGTTCTCATCATGGTTTTTCCCATAATGGTGTTTCCATGTACATATGTTATTGTGTCCATTTTTGTGTGTGTGATCTCTACATATATATTTTAATCTAATTTAAAAGTATTAAAATATTAAATTTAATTAATCTATTGATTCACCCCCCTTAGGAGATAGTTATGCTCTAAAAATTGGTATCATATCCCTGATTCCTAAGAAGAAGCTTAAATATCTCAAGTAGATCTTTAATAGTGAACACAAATGTCTAGTCAAGAGGGCTCTTCCTTAAATAGAGCACCTCTCTTTGATGGATCAGTTTATGTATTTTGAAGCATTAGAATGGAAGAATATTTATCCTCATTAGGGTTTGATGTATAGATGTCTATTGTAAATGGATATACATCCCTTACTACAACTCCTATTGATCAGGATTTAAAGAAGGCATATGAGAGCAATGTTAAGGTAAAGAATGTTATCCTATGTGCACTGTCTAATTTAGAGTTTATCAAAGTGATGCATTGTTAAAATGCACGAGATATGTAGAAAAAATTAAAGAGCATCTATGAAGGTGATGACAAGGTAAATTAGGCTAAGCTAAAAAAATTCAAAGTCAAGTTTAAAAGCCTTAAAAATAATGAAGAAGACAAAATTATAGACTACCTCCTAAGAGTAGATGAAATAGTGAATACAATTAGAGGCCTTCAAGAAGAGATGAAAGAATTAGTCATTCTTAAAAAGGTCCTAATGTCTCTACCATCTAGGTTTGACTCTAAAATCTTTACAATAGAGGAAGTAAGGTATCTAGATAAATTCATTATTGATGAGTTACATGAAACCTTCACTTCCTATGAGATGAGAATGAGAAGAGCAAACACTTTGAAAAGAGAAGATACATTCAAAGCATATAAACTAGTAAAGGTAGAAACACCTACATCCATATCTGAGGAGACTAATGAAGAATAAGCCAAATTTGATAGAACATTAGAGAGAGGGTCTGGAAAATACAAAGGTAAGTTACCATTTAAATTCTTTAACTATGGTAAAGTAGGAAATTTTACTACTAAATTCCCTTATAATAAAAAGGATAACTCTAAGCAAGAAGAGGATAGTAAAAAGATGAATCCTCACTATTATAAGAATAAAAACTTCTTCAAAAACAAGAAATTATTGTACACAAAAGAAGATAGTGATTCATTTGATGATTTTGATAGTTCTGATAATGATCATGGTTGAACCTTTGTGGCTAAGGAAAATGAAGTCATATTTATGAAATTAGGATCAACTTCTATGGATAAAGAAGAAGTTGAAGACGTAGATGAATAAAGAGAATTGGATCTAGAGTGTGAACTCATCTATGATCTAGAAGAAATTGACAATCTAAGAAAAGAGAACTCAAAATAGAAGAAGCTTGAATAAAAGGAAATTGAGAAAGTATCCGAAAGTCTTGAAAAATATGATCAGATGGTGGTTATCCTAAAGACACTAGTTGTAGAGGCTGAAATAATATAAGAAATAGTTAAACTTGAACTACAATCTAAATCTAATGAGTGTATGCAGTTAGAAGTAGAAATAGTGGATTTGAAACAAGAATTTGAGAAAGCTAAAGGACAAATAGACAAAAGTGTGAAGTTGATAGGAGGATCATATATTCTTGTTGAACTGATCAAATCTCAAAATCCTTCAAAAGAGAGATCTGGTATTGGTTATGAAAAAGTAAAAAGTCCCATAACTATTACATCCACTAACCTATATGACAAATTCAAAGTAAAAGGACAATCAGGAACACATAAAGCTAAAGGAGAAAATAAGCCTAAAGAAAGGAAGAAGAGCCATGAATAAATCTTTACAAACTCAAGGAAGATGCATAAGAAAAAGGTAGCTGATGCAGATGGTTACACAAGAGTGAGAGACTTGAAGAAGCCAAAGTTTAGAAGAGTTCATCATCTTGCACAAACAAATGTTATGACCAGGTGTTCCTCCTTTTTTTATGTTTATTGATATACATGTAATTATCTCGGTCATAGGGATAGTGATTGCAAATTCTTACCTAAAAGGAGAAATGTTTTTTAAGCATAAATTTATTTGCTCCCTTTTTAGATACAAATGTAATATGTTATAGTTGCAATAATTTTGGTCACATAGCTAAACAATGTAGAACAAACTTTATAAGACCAAAAACATAAAGTAAGAAGATAGGAATGCCTCTTAGTGTGAACAAAGGTTCACAAGTCTATAAAAAGGAGAAAAATAAGGCAAATAAGAAACCTAAGGATGTGTGAAAAGTGAAAGATCGATCTATGATTACTCAAATTACACTCCATGCCAAGGACCAAAAGTTATGGGTGATATATAGTGGTTTCTCAAAACACATGACTAGTGATAAGAGTAAGTTCACAAAACTAAGCAAATGTACAAAAGGATCTATCACCTTGGGAGATAATACTACAGTAAAGATCAAAGGTAAAGGAAACTTACAAATAGATGGAAAATTTCCTACATATGACGTCTTTTATATTGAAGGATTGAAACATAATATTCTAAGTGTCATCAAAATGTGTGACCATGGATATAAGGTCACATTTAATGCATAAGGTTGAAAGTTAATGATATCTATAAGAATAGTTATAGAAGGGAAAATAATTAAAATAAATATCTATAATCTTGTTGAAGTAAATAGTAATATCTACCTATTAGGAAATATTGATGAGAGTTGGTTATGGCATATAAGAATGGGCCATGTCAATTTTGATAACATGGTAAAGGTGAGTTCAAATAAGTGTGTTAGACTCATGCCTATTATAACCAAACCTGCGGACACTAATTTCAAGGATTGTCAACAAGGTAAGTAGACAAGGGTTAAATTTCAAACAAAGGAGTAAGAAACTCCAATGCCTCTAGAATTAGTTCATACTGATCTTTGTGATCCTACAAAGATAATAAGATATAAAGGAGAGAGATAATTCATGTTATTTGTATATGATTACTCAAGAATGACATGTGTAACCTTGTTGAAGGATAAGTCTTAGGCATTTTAGAGATTCAATATATTTAGGGCCATGGTGGAGAATGAGATTGGATTAAAAATCAAATTCTTAATATCTAATAAAGGTGGAAAATTCAACTCACATGAGTTCATAGAGTATTTTGAGAAGCATAAAATCAAAAGACATTACTCTATAGCAAGGAATCCATAGCAGAATGGAGTTGTTGAGAAAAAGAATAGGATAGTCAAGGAGATGACCATTAAAATGCTAAAAAGGCCAATTTACCTTATGGATATTGGAGAGAAGTAGTTCAAACAATAGTATGTATCTTGGACAGAGTTTAACTAAGGGTAAATATTGACAAAACTCCCTATAAACTATGGTATGGAAAACCTACCTATGTTAAGTATTTTAGAGTGTTTGATAGTAAATGATACATCAAGATCAAATAAGACAAATTGGGAAAGTTTGAATCAAGTGGGTGATGAAGGAATATTTCTTGGTCATCCCTGAAGGAATATTTCTTGGTTATTCCACCCAAAATGAATCCTACATATGCTATAATAAAATGTTACACAAGATTGTAAAGATCATCAATGTTAAGGTTGAAGAATCCCTAAAACATGTTGAAATTGATAAAAACATCTACGAAGAAGAATAAAAGTCTAAAAAGGAAATAGATAATGAAGAACCTGAAGAAGTGATTGAAAGATAACCTACAAGATTTGTTCAAAAGGATCATCCTATAGAATAGATCATTGGCAATAAAATTGGAGGAGTTCAAATAAGGAGAAGAGTTATAATGAACAAAGAGCAAGTAATTTTTGCTCTAATGTCTAAAATTGAACCTAAGATCTATATTTAACCTAGCATGGATGAGAATTGGTTAAAATCCATGGAAGAAGAATTGAGCCAAATTGAAAAAAATAAAACTTGGGAATTAGTTCCAAGACCTGTAAACAAGAATGTAATAGGTATAAAATGGGTCTTTAGAAATAATCTCAATGAGGATAGAACTATTATAAGGAATAAGATAAGATAGGTGTACAAAGGATATGCACAAGTTGAGGTCATAGATTTTGAGGAAACATTTGCTTGAGTTTATAGATTGGAAGACATAAGAAAGTTTCTAGCATTCTTTGTTTATAAAAAGTTCAAAGTCTATCAAATAGCTGTTAAATCTGCTTTCTTGAATGGGAACCTAGAATAGGAAGTCTACATATAACAACCTAAAGGTTTTTAGTTGTCAGGACCATAATATTATGTGTGCATACTAAAGAAATATCTGTATGATCTAAACCAAGCACCTAGAACATGTTATTCAAGATTAGATCAGTACCTATAAAAACAAATATTTAATAATTGATGTGCAGATAATAATATGTACTTCAAATAAGAAGGTGAGCATATGTTAATTATTGTTGTATATGTAGATGACATCATTTTTTGTTGTATCCATAATAGAATGTGAAAAGAATTTTTGACTCAAATTTAAAATGAGTTTTAGATGTCTATACTTGAATAAATTTCTTTCTTCCTTGGTCTACAAAAATCACAAACTGATGAAGGGATATTTATATCCCAAACCAAGTATGCAAAGGAAATGTTCAAGAAGTTTAGACTGGAAGATAGTGAACTAGTTAATACTCCCATGATAATTGGATGTAAGTTGAGAAAAGAGGATGAGTCCCTTGATGTAAATCAAACTATGTACAAATCAATGATAGGTATCTTGTTATATCTAACACATCAAACCCAGATATCATGCAAGCAGTGTGCATGGTTGCAAGATTTTAGGTTACTCCCAAATAATCACATGTCAATATAATGAAAATTATCTTTAGATACATCAAGATCATAATTGACTATGGTAAATGGTACCATAAATATGAAGACTTCATTTTGATAGCATATATAGATGTGGATTGGGAAGGAAGTGTGGATGATAGAAGAAGCACTAATGGTGGTCCATTTTTCCTTGAAAATAAACTTGTTTTATGGCTTAAAAAAATCAAGAGTTAGTTACTCTTTCTATAATAGAAGAAGAGTATGTTGCAATAGTAGAATATTGAACTCAAGTCTTGTGGATGAAATAAACACTTAAAGACATCAAAGTAGAATAAAAATCACATGTCTCTATTTTTTGTGGTAATTCAAGTGCTATTAATATATCAAATAATCTAGTGATGATATCACTTTTTAAGAGAGAAGGTTGTAGATCAAGAGGTCACAATGGAATATGTGAAAACTAAGGATGAAATTATAGACATATTCAGCAAACCTCTTCCCAAGGAATAATTTGAGTATCTAAGATAGAAATTAGGAGTGGTGGTTCCTACATCACATCACTAGATCCTACTGATAGGGCATGAGTCTAGGGGATAATCACATAAGCTTTTTTAATCCATAGAAGAAGAGATAAAATTCAATTTAGGTGTGCATACTTTTTGCATATTTTTATTGATTTAATGGTTGTAGATTCTTAAAAAAAATCCTATATCTGATAAAGGAGGAGAAATTTTTAAAAAAATAGTGAGAAAGAGCCTCTTTGCCATTGATGTCAAAGGGTGAGAAAAAGTGTAAATGCTCTCTGTGGGAGAAAAATTTCAAATTATCTCTATAAATATTGATCAAAGAATAAGCAGAGCATGTGTCCAAGTTGTGTTATGGAAAATGTGTCATTGCCTAAGGGGGAGCAAGTTTGGTATGAACAGTTTTAGTTCAAGTTCAATAGAAACAAATGCAAGAAATGCTAGAGAAGGAGCAGAGTATTTGAATATCAGAGAATTTAGTTTACCACTAGCGACAAAAGGGGAGATTGTTGGCAATATGATTGTCATTGATGTCAAAAGGGAGATTATGGGTATTATGGGTGTCATTAATTTTCAAGATTGAGTATGGTGATTTGATGATGTGAAAGGGATCCTTTCAAAGATTAAAGATGATTAGAGTTCTTGTGTACATGAGTGGAACTCATCTAGTTCTTCATGTTGATCATCTAGACATTTTGGGTCTATGATAATAAAATCTAAATACGTAGTTTTCTAATGTCACCATTTGTAAATGTGAATGAGTTTGAGGGAGCTGGTCATATGGTTATGATCAAATTAGTCCATAGTTGTTATATGCCAAATTTGAAATCACGTGATGAAGCATGGTAGAATATATGGGGATGAAAATTTGGCTACTCAGAAAGAATTCACTA
>JARHVA010009189.1:300000-352386 GCA_037957365.1 Torreya grandis
GGGAAAGTGTTGTGTTTGAGTCATTATGACAAGAGGTGATACATATAATTAATATATCTATATTTTTTAAAACCTAATTTATTTATTCAACATTTATGGAAACTAGATAGGCAGGTTTTGGTGGTAAAATGAGGAAGCCAAAATGGCTTGGCATACTGTGTTAATACTATGAGATAGAGATGTGAGAGATTGGTCTCTAAGATCAATGAATAATGATATAAAATGATAAATAAATATTGAATATTTATATATTATACTTATAGTACCAATATATTTCAATAATATATCTTCAAATCACTCTTACAAGTGCTAAACATGGACATTTACATGACTACACATTTTGGAGGCTACAGATAGTTTGAGTGGTCCTATTGCATAAGTGCTTTTGGATGCTTATGGATGGAGTGGTGATATAAAATTTATTTGGTAAGGTTATTGGAATCATGAATGATCTGATAATGTGATTTTTTTTGGTGTTTGTTTGATAAAATTAACTATGTGCCTTAGTTCTATAAGATATACTTTTTTGTGTATGAATGCCTAAAAGGTGAGTATGCCTAACTGATATGTTCAAGGTGTGAGTTTAAGTAAATGATCATGTGGGCCCATATGGATGATATAATTTACATATTAAATTGATATTTAAAATGTTTTAATAATTTTTAGAGGTTGAACATGGTCTAAAAGGTCCAAGTTTTAACATGTGCAAAGATAGACCTAATTGCTTTAGGTCTCATTAAGGCCTAATTGAGGTTTGGGTATAAAGAGGTATGGCAAACCTATAGATTGGATTATTCCACCAATTTAAAATGTGTGTAAATATTCCAAGAGTAAATCAAGTATGGAAAGGATATTATTTGACCAAGATGGGTTTGATGAAGTATGTGGTATAAAGGCAAGGCCTAATTATCCTATTTAGTCTAGTGGTTAAGTATGTGAGTTTAAGTGAAGAAGAGACCCTTTGAAAGAGAAGGAGAACGTAATTGAGGAATATAAAAGAGTAAGGATGATAATTCATGTATATATTATCAAGTTTATTTAGGTGTATACACAAATCATCGGATCTAATAATTTTAGAAGAGGCATATTGAGCGAAGAAGTCTAAGTGGCTTGTATGAGGTAGAGAGGTAGGTTTGTAGGAGTTAGAGAAAGTTAAGTCTATCATCATGTGTGTCAGACATCTAGTAAGTGGTGGAGATAATTCTGGAGGTGATTGAGTTGGTGCTTGGTCATATAATAATTTTTATCCTCCTTGTTAGTAGTTACTTAACTAAATTGAGGGGTGGGTACTCCTTGTTAAGTTGATGTTAATCTGAATTGAATTTTATAATTATAGGATAGTAGTCCATGTGATTGGTTTAGTGGTTTATATCCCCACAAGAGGGTTTCCAACATAATCTCTTATATTATCTTGTGATGTTCTCATATGATTATTTATTTATGTACTGTTTGATCTTATGTGAATGTATGGTTCATGGAATAATGTTTGTTGCTCTACTGATTCATCCCCCACTCTCTCTTAGTAGTTATTTTTGATAATTGGTATCATAGATAGATATTTGGAAGAGGATTAATATCCTATAGGTTATCCTAAGTATATTGAAGAGTGATAAAGACGATTTTCATCTTATTTTTAGTGATGGATAAGTTTATGAAGATAATGGTTGAGGTTTGCATAAAAGTCTACATATTGACATTATAAAGCTTGAAGAAGAAGGACTATACCGAGTATAAGTCCAATATAAAACCTAAGTTATAATATGGGTATGAGACTTGAGGATTGGCTTTCAATATGAGTGTTCTTCAAGACATAAATTGGTGTTCATAAGTTTTGAAGCTTGAAGCTAAATCAAAGAAGTGATCATGAGATAATGAAGGCATTAGTGTCATTGATGGCATAAATATGTTTATAGAGTCATAAAGGAGCATTGGTGTTAGCATGAGGTCATAATAGTAGGTTTTCATGCTCATTAAAAATATGTATGCATGAAAAGAAGCATGGGTGCATGGACAAAATATGTCAAATGGATGTTTTGTGAGTGTATGACAGTAGTACAGGGCTTGGAGGGCATAAAGAATGATGTGAGGCATCCCTAGATGCATTGAGGAGGTTATAAAATATAAAAGTATCATTTTTAAAAATAAAAAATGCACTGGAGAAGTGTATACAATATATACCATCATAGGACATCATTCAAGTATGGACAAGTCAGTTTGTTTAAGTATTTATTACTTGTATAGGTCAACCTTAGTCAACAAAATCATGAAGGTTTTTTTGAATGTCCCTACTTGGTCTCCTAAAAACTTTGGTGCCATGAGGAGTTTTCTGTTTCAAGTTATATGTCATCAAATTTTCTCCTACTTATTGTGACATGCCAGAGGATGTCAATCTTAACCTTCGAGAAATAGCTGTTAGGAATTCAAAAATGTGACCATTGGTGTTCAGATTCAAATATATATGTAATGACCCAACATCAAAGAATTGGGTATATAATGAAAGGTTTTGATAAAAAATATATGGTATAAAAATGAAATATGAATAAAAATATATGATTAATATCCTCATAAAGTTTAGTGTCTTGAAATTCTACATAAGTACATTTATTGCACATAGAAGTTGACTACAGTTGACCGGGTTTCCTCTGAGTGAACCTAGGAATATTTTTAATGGATTATAACTTTTATAAATGTATTAAAATAATTTTATAATCATTTAATGAAATTTATAACTAATTTTATTCATTTTATATGCTTTGATGGAGATCTGGTAGTGTGTTCATGTATAATAAATTCATCTTAGAAACTGACTGTGAGTGAAATTTCCTAACTGTAGCATAAAAAAGGTCTTGTTTGAGTTGTTTGGTTACTTTGGTCACTAAATAAGATTGATAAAATATTTTATATATGATCTCAAGGTCATTATTATCCTATAGGTTCATTATCATATTTAGTTTGGTTCATCAAGAGTGAATATCAAGCTCTAAGTGTAATAAACAATGAGCTAAGGGTTTCAAGGAGATTCATATCTTTGAACCCTATAAGTGTTATCATGAAATTAAGTGGATTAAATATGAGCTATGGAATTCATTTATTGATATGGGGGATTAATTAAATATATATTATAGCAGTTATCATGCTTGGGATGCATGGTTAAGCTTGGGTTAAGTTTCAAGATGATGCCTTTTGTGAGTTGAAGATTGGTCTTTTAAGACCAATGCCATTATGATAAAGAGATGTTGTTTATATATTATAAGGAATATATTTGATCTAATAATTATTATATAATGTTTTAATATCCATGAAGATGTTCATATAAGTTATGTAGGTGATCTTTTTCATAGCGTGTCATGTATCTTGCAAGCTTGAAGGAGATTATATTATTGTGCTATTGAAACTATGACTTGAAGTGAAATTGTTTCTTTAGTGACATGTTGACCTCATAAGATATTAGATTTTTTTTTTGAAATTTTAAAATTTTAATGAGTGATTTCACAATATTCTAAATGTGAATAAGTTTTTATTTCTCATATAAAAGATATAGATAGAGTATGAAGAAGTTGGTTTTTGAGTGATCTTTGAATCATGCCACGAAGAGATTGGTGTTTATTGAGCTTGGAAATGACCTTAAGGTCATAACATATCAATTAAAATATGTATGTTACCTATTTTCATCTCATGAAGGAGACAAAAGTTTTTTCAGAGGTCTGCTATAATGTATGAAGTCTCATAGACCTAATATGACTCATTATTAACCAAGAGGATATCTTGCAGTCGTTTGAGCCTTAATGGATTGTGGTGATTGAATAATATAAATTTTAGTTTTAGGAGTCAATTTAACTTTTTATTAAGTTCTTACATGACTATTTGATATGTTATTTAAGGCCAAAGAGATTTGTGTTAAGCGAGAAGAAGTAGGACTATGTAGATTAGGTCTTAATGATACCCATTAGCATTATAAGGAATAATGATGATCTTAAAATGAAAGAAAATAGTTTGAGTATATTATATAATGTGGGAGGATTTTGGAGGTTGTAAATGAATTATTTTACATGGTTTCATACCTTTATGAAGACAATATAGGCCATTATGTCTCATTATTAGTTCATTAAGGAGACTTGTTGAAGATGACTTTTTCAAATGAACCATAGAGTTAGGGGAGCTATAGTTTAAAAGTATTGAAGAGATGTGAATGATGTGAGGGAGGGAATATGTTAGATATTTAAATTTTAATTCATGGTTTATATGAGGAGAAGTCTTCTATAAATGTCAACTCAAGAAGTTTGTGTGATGACATGATCAAACCAAGTCATGTGTTTTGACAATGTATTCAATATTCATGTATGGACAAAGGGGGAGCTTTGTAAATTGTCAGGGCCTAGGATTAGAATATTATGTATATGAACCTAAGAGGATTATATGTACACTTTTTCATTAATGGCAAAGGGGGAGAAGAAGAAGAGGAAGTTGCCATCAATGACAAAGGAGGATATTATTAGTAAAAGTTTTGTCATTGATGTCAAAGGTGATCAAAAAGTGGTGATGTCATTAATGATAAGTAAATGAGTTTTGTCATAGTCAATTTTTGATGTTATAGGTACTAATTTGGCATGAAAGGCACAAGGTCAAAGGTTGAGACCTAGTTTTTGCACTGAGAGACCTTATATGGTGGCATAGGCTCAGTAGCCTAGTGTGTTGAGTACATTAAGGATTGGGACAAGATGGTTGGAATATGTGGAGCATGGAATGAAGGTGTATGACATGTTTCTAAGGTTTTGAGATTTTATTAATAGGTTTTAGGGTGGTTTCTTATTCAAGGTATGGTCTGAAGTTCTAGGCCTAGTGGTTTTAGACACCATACAAGGCATGTTGAGGGTTCTAGTGAAGATTCCAAGGTGTGTGAGTTCATGGGAGATTTTATAGGGTTTTAATAAACTTTCAAAGTTTTTAACCATGTTAAGATTCTTAGTGCTGAGGATAACGTGATAAAAGTGGTCTAAGGATTTCAAGTGTGCTAAAATGGCAAGTTATTTACCTGAGGAGAAGTTTGTGATGCTCATTGGCATATATAGATTTTGAATGGGGACCTGAGCTTTTTGGACTATTTGGGTAAGATTCCTAATAATATTCCATATGTATTTTGTATATAAACCAATATCTCTTGTTTATGAATGAATATTAATAAGGTAAGGAGGATTTTGTGCTTGCAAACCCTCATAGTGGAATAATTGGAAAGATGTGAATGGTTTTGGCTTGAAATAGATTGTTTGATCAAGATTGATGATTATATGTTATATATGAATACTCTATTCATCTCCATGTGGTAGTTATGTGTTAGGGTAGTAATAAAAAGGTACAAAAATATCCTTTTTTCTAATGATTTTGTTGTTACAGGTGAGGTTGACTGAGTCAATGCATAGAAGTTATGAATATTGAAGGACAATACTTGTTCTTGATTTTAAAGGTAAAATCAGTGAGAGGCAAGGTTGAATGAATAATTAAAAATAATATAGTTCAATTCCAAACTCTTAAACATTTGTCACATATAATCATGATGTATATAAAGTAACCATTGCAATGAACACATAAGATATAACAAGATCAAGCACATAACACATGATATATGTGGGAAACCCTCTTGGGGGATAAAACCCACTGAACCTTGAAATATGGGCTACAATACTATAAAATAAGATACAAAATTTAGACCATCACCAACTGATAAAGGAACACCCATCCCTTAGTTTAGTGAGAGATCAATCCCATAAGGAGCTATTTCCCCTATCTATCTTAGCACCCACAATAACTAAACCTTTAGAAAGATTTATTTTGGAAGGAAGAACAAATGCCATATTAAATTAATCACCCACTCAGATAACTTGAATAGATCATCTTAAAAACCTATTTATAATCTTTAACAAATGATGACCACCTTTGTCTACACTCTTCACCTTCAATCTCTCTCAAGTTGCCTCTAGGACTAACTCACTCAAACTACCTCTTCTAGGCTCATTAGGTCTAATGACCTATGTAATCTCCTACATCAACTTGATCAGATAATAATGAAAAATCCTCTTCACTCTCTTTTGGTCCTTAATGACCTATACCTTATCTTTCAAATGTTCTCTCCATCGCTTAAATCTACACATGCACAACTAGCACAAATAATCCAATTAGACCTTGTACTTATACCACTCTCTTCCTTTAACCCATCATGGTCGTCCAAGATGATTTACATATTTAAACAAAACTTAACATATTTCCATAAACACTTTACATGTGACAACCACACTCTTCATAGGTTAGTCATTACCTCATTAGCCCCAAACAACCATTAGGTCTTGATGAGACCAAAAATAGTTAGGACTTCATACTCACACGTTACATATGAGACTATTTAGACCTCATTAATCCTTTAAAAATTATTAAGACACATAAAAAATAGTCTCCAATAGACCCTTTCTCACTACTTTATGGGTTCATGCCACCTATAACACCAACTGAATACTTGAACCTACCAATTACGTCTTCTTGCTCTTTAGGTATTCATACAAAGAAAACATAGTCAAATTTTAAGCCTTTATTCATACTAAATATGGATTAATAAAAACTCAAAAATCCATAAAGATAGTATTCATGGAGTCAAAAACACTCTGGAATAGTTAGTTCATCTTGAAACATTAAATTACTATCAAGAACAACTCAATTATCCTTCTTGAGTCACTTGTAGAACATGGCCAAACACATAGTTAACTTTAGAGCTTAATATATTTGATTATATAGACATTCAAACCTTATAAATAAATTTTATGGATTATCCTTAAATTCCTCTTCAACATTACTCTTTACATCATCAATAAATTCATCCTAGATCAAATGATATAATCAAAATACTCAACACTAGTTTTTCCTTTGTTAAATTCAAATACCAATAGTCACTGGTAAATGCAAATATTGTAGACATGTGTCTTCATATCATGCTCCCTAAAATATATATCAAATACAATCCATTAATATCCTTGTGATCCTCCTAACTTTAAGTCTTTAACACTCACCATTTATTATTGATCTACACTTACATGATTAAGACACTTAGCAGCCCTGTGTGCCTTCTGCGCACCCTACAATCAATATCTAATGAAATTATACCACTTTGTAGCCCTATGTGCCTTATAATCATTATTTGACATATTGAATTAATAAAAACCATTGGATTTCTATCCAAAAATATCACATGCTCTATTAGATCATTATATTATCATATTAATTACTCATAATTAGGTCTTTGATCGAATTAAATGCTCACTATAGATCTTCTATAATGCAAATTTGGCTAAGGATGGGATCTTAATGAACTCTACCTAAGAATCCAAATTTTCTCCTAAATAATTTTTTCAACACTCGACCTCATGACTTAAAACTTGGACTGCCCGATCACCTCTCATAGGGGAATCCATCAATATGCCAAACTGCTCCTCAAACCTTCACATGTGTGAATGTTGATTTCATTAATATTCTCACTTAGTCTTATTTTTCAAGATGAATACTTGAACCTAGACCTTCATATGACTACTCTAATTAATTCCTTTCACTTTCACAAGAATTTTAAGCACTCATAACACCCCATAGCATCTCTACAACTTGACCAAACCATCAAAATATCAAACACAACCTATTTGTGATTAAATCACTAGTATGTAATCCTCTCATTGATATCAATGATAACCTAACATTAATGACCATGCTCAACAATCTCCCCCTTTTTCAATTGTGGAAAATACCCTTATAATGACTTATTACTCATTTGAATTCCTTCATTTAGATCTTTCTCCCCCTTTGAACTTAATGACAAAGGGTCTCTTCCTCAATTTTCCAACTTCATCATTGACCTAACAAACTATTCTCAAAGCTTATAAATCTCTACCCAACATCATGATCCATATCATGTCATTTTTTCTTTGACATACACTAATTTGAACTTGGGATTCTCTGATCCTTGAGCCTGTCTACCTATAAAACTCAAAATTTCCCTTTGATCATGCATGAATATTCAATACCTTTTCAAAACATATGACTTGATTTGATCAAGTCATCATCATATCAATCTTCTTGAATTTATAACTATAGCAGACTTATTCATATATCCACCATTACTGGAACATCTCACATATGCTCCCCCTCAGATCATGCACAAATCTTCAAGCCTTTCAAACTAATTGAGTTAGCTCCCTCTAACTCCATGTTTCACCTAGATTATAACATCTTCAAAAAGTATTCTCAATGAGATAGGTCTACTATAAATTATTCAAAACTATTCACATTTCAATCAAAATTCTTATGGAAATATCTTATCTTCAGAATACTATGACCTCTATGGCATAATTACCTTGACATCTATATAAATTTGAGACTTTCTATATGATATGAAAAATATGACAGCACATTTTCCTCATATTTCATATCAACCTTGTCTTCATTATTTCAACATTTGATCAAACATTTTAAGCAACATAGATTGACAAGTTCTTATCTTTAGCACCAAAAACACTGAACACACATTGAACACAATAGAACAAGATCAACATACCTTTCTATGCAATAGAATATTTTGGAAACTCACCATACTTGATTAGAAACCCAGATATCTTCATTTATTTCCTATATATCTTGCAAACATAGCTTCATTATTCACCACTTTGACCAACTAGACCATCCTTCAAAGATTTGACTAAAACTTTGACTTTAGGATCACTATCCCTGAATATATATTTTGAATCATTCAATCACAACACTTTAGAGTAGATCCTTAAAACTCATTCTACCCCTTAGCTAAGAAAATTATAAATCTTTTTTTTATTTTCTTACAACATCAACCAAAGCTAAACTAGAATCCACCATTCTTCTTATTTCTATCAAGTGTCTCTTTGAAGCCTAGAGAGAGACACCCTAACCCACAATTTCCTATAACAATGTGAAATTAGAAGTTTCCAACAACTCCTCATATTCCTTCTCCTCCTTGGTTATGTAATACTTATAGTTCTTCTTCTTCTTAGGCTTAAGAGAATCATCATGCTCATATACTATAAAACTCTCCTTTTCTTCTAAGATTGGATTGACAACATATGGAGACAACAAATATTCATGACATACCTTTTCAACTAAAGAAAGAACCTCATCAATGGGCATTGAAAAATGATATTATTTCCATGAAACTTTCTCAATATTAATAGGATGTTCTCTTGGATCCATACATACCTTATAACTAGCTTCAAGTATCACTTTGGTCTTTTCTTTGAGCTTGCTCTCTTCATTCATAACATGAGTAGACAATGATATATGTTGGCATTTCTAAACTTTTATTAATATATGATTTATCTTTTTCTTTAGTAAGTAGTCCACCTTGATCTTTCAACTAAATTGAAATAGTTTTCTTCATTTTCACTTCATTAGGTTTATATACCAAGGATTGACCTTTCTTTAGCACATTAGGATGTCCATGCACCTTCTTATGACTTAAGAGATTGATTTTACAATATATTGCAATATCACCAAAGTGATGACAACTAAAACAAATAACGTATTGTCTATTAGTGTAATTATGCTCAAGCTTGACTGTCTTAGGTCTCTATACCTAGGTTAGTCTTTTACCATACATTTTGGGGAGAAATATAACAATATGTCCCATGTCATAAAAATTATAGCAGACTACATTATCCATACCTCTAGTTGACCAACTTCTCTTCCTTGTGCAATTTCTTGCCTTATGACCAAACCTATGATAAACATAATAATGACCATTAAAATATCTTTCATACCACATGGTACATGGCTACTTGATGGATCTTTTATTATTGATCTTGGTGCTTTCATCCTTTTTATCCTGAGCTGACCTCTATTGATCTTTCTCAGTCTTGTTTACCTTGAGAAAAAATTTCTTGTGCTCACCCTTCAATGAATATATCTTGGTATTAAATTTAACACTCTCATCCTCTTTAGCTATCATACTTGAACTTGTAGCCTCTAACTGAATTTTGAGAACTTGTATAGTCTCCTTATCCCTCTTAACTTCTTTATCCATGTCATCCTTCAATCTACATGATTCCTATTTAATAATATCCATAGAATCAAGATTGGACTTCAACTCATCATTCTCACTTTGCTTTGAACTCAAGTTGGTATTTATCTCTTCTAATTGAGTCTTGAGATTTTTTTATTCTTCCTCTATTAAACTGACATTGTCTTTATAACCCTTAATTAATCTTCAAGACTGTTGATCTTGTCTTTATCATCTTTTGATCTTGATCTTGCCTTTAAGGATTCTAGATCCTTATTGAACTTGATGCATTCATCCTTAATAACCTTAAAGCTTTAGGCCATGACCTTATTTTGAGCTTCTTCTTGATCATACTAGCTCATCTTACATTTGTACTTATCAAAGAGTGACTTTATCTAGTTTCACTTTTATTCACTTAATTTTAGACATGCATAAGTAACCTCTACTTGAGCCTTCAACTCTTTATTCTATTTCTTAAATTTCATAGCCATATTGTACCTTGGATCACCTTATAGTGGTTAAACTTGAAAATAAGGCCATGTTCTGATACTAATTGTTAGAGGTATAATCTCTGAGAGAGGAGGGGAGGTGAATTAGTGATGCAAGATAATCCAATACAATTACCAACTCTTAAAAATTTATTACATACAATAATGATGTATATAAATTAACTATTGTAATTAACAAGGAAGATATAGCAAGATCAAGCACATAACACATGATATATGTGGAAAAACCTCTTAGGGGATAGAACCCACTAAACCTTGTAATATGGATTATATTCCTATAAAAAAATATCCAACATTTATACCTATACTAATTGATAAAAGAACACCCATACCTTAGTTTAGTGAGACACCAATCCCATAAGGAACTAACACCCCTATCTAGCTGAGTACCCATAATAACTAGACCTTTAGTAATATTTATATTATAAGGAAGAACCAACCCTATAGGAAAATAATCACCCACTCAATTAACTTTAATAGATCATCTTAAATAACTATTTCTTATATTAGCCTAATGATTACCACCTTTGTTTGCACTCTTCACCTCTAATCTCTCTCAAGCTACCTCTAGGACTAACATGCTCAAACAACATCTTCTAGGCTCATTAGGTCAAATTAATTATATATACTCCTACATAAACTTGATAAAATAAGCATGATTTATCCTCTTCACTCTTTGTTGGTCATTAATTACTTGTACCTTCTCTTTCAATTTTTCTTTCCTTCACTTGAATCTGCACATGCACAACTAGCGTAATTAGTCTAATTATACCTTGTACTTATACCATTAGCTTCATTCAACCCTTATTGGTTAGCCAAAATGCTTTATATATTTTAACCACACTTAACATAGGTATATACACATGCTACATGTTATAACCACACTACTCATAGGTAGGTCATTACCTCATTATCCCCAAACCACCATTAGGTCTTGGTGAGACCTAAACCAATTCAACCTTCATACTCACACGTTACATATGATACTACTTAGAATACCTTAATTCTTTACCAATGATTTTAACATATCAAACCTATATATAATATACCTTCACTCATTACCTTACGGGTCCATGCCACCTAGAACACTAACTCAATACTTGAACCTGCCAAGTAGGTCTCCTTGCTCTTCAGGTCTTCATACAAAAAAACACAATCCACTTATAAACCTTTGATTATAGTAAATATGTATTGGAAAAACCTATATAATACATAAAAATAGTATTCATAGAGTATAAAAAACTCCTCAATAATTTTTTCATCTTGAAACATAAAAAAAATATCAATAACAACTCAACTATCCTTTTCGGGTCACATGGAGAATATGCTCAAACACATAGTCAACTTTAGAGCTTAATAAATTTGACTGTATAGATATTAAAACCTTAAAACTCACTTATCTATATTCTCATTCAATTCCTCTTCAAATTTTATTTTTAAATCTTCAAGAAATTCATCCTATATCAAATGATATAATCAAGATACTCATAATTGGTTTTTCCTTTATTTATTTCAAATACCAACGGTCACTGGTAAATGCAAATATTTCAGACATGTGTCTTCATATCATGCTCCCTAAAATATAGATAAAATTCACTCCATCAATCTCCTTGTGAGCCTCTATATTTTAAATCTTTAATTCTCATCGTTGATCATAGATTTATGCTTGCAAGATTAAGACACTTGGTAGCACCACATGCCTTATGCACATCTTATAGTAAGTCTCTAATGAACATCCACTATTTGGTAGGCCCATATGACTTGTGATCATTCTTTGACATATTTAATTAATACACACTATTATATCACTATCTAATAATACCATGCACTCTATTAGATCCTTTTCTGGTTAGATTAATTACTCACCATTAGATCTTTGATCTAATCAAATGTTCACTGTAGATATTTTATAATGTAAATAGGGATAAGTATGGGAACTTAGTGAACTCTACCTTAGAAGGCAAATTTTTACCTTAACAAAATTTTCTACACTCAATCTCATGAATTAAAACTTGGACCACATGATCACTTATTATATGGGAATTCATCCATATACCAAACTACTCTTAATACCTTCACATGTGTTAATGATAATGTCATAAATATGTTCACTCATCTTTATTTTTCAATATCAATACTTGAACCTAGACCTACATATGACTACATTTATGAATTCCTTTCACTTCCACAATCACTCTAAGCACTCATAACACCCCATAGGGTCTCTTTAACTTGACCACACCATCAAGTTATAAAACATAACTTCTTTATCATTAATGCACTAATATCTCATTCTCTCTTTGATGTCAATGACAACTTAGCATCAATAACCATGTTGAACACTTGAATACCATTGATTTAGTTTGGAATATGTGATCTTTATGTTAATCTTCTTGATCAATCAATATGTCTTATTGCTAGACTACAAATAGTGAAAATAGTGATAAATAACCATGTAGAGTGAAAACGTGTTTCATAAAAAGTTCCAAGGAGTAGGTATGAATCCAATGGTTTGGGGTCTTATTTAAATACCTATTCATCATAATACCTTTGTTTTATGTGTTTTTGATGCCTATACACAAGATAAAAGGTGCTCATAGAGTGACTTGTCTATGTAAGACAAGACAATGGAACCCAAGATAGTGAGAATTATCTGTAGGAGCAAAGTTTCCATTGAATCATTTTTATTTTGTCTTTTAATATGATATAATAAGTTATTTTGACCTTTTACATGCATTATAGTATCTTTAAAGTGTTTCCTTAGGTGTGATAATTCATGTTTAACATGACTATGTTTTGAGCCAGATTGACTTCTCCAGGTATGATTGGTAAAGTGTTGCAAGGTGGTACATCTAATGAATATATTTAATTTTGTTAAACCTAATTGATGTATTAAACATTTATGGAAACTAGAGAGGTAGTTTCAGGTGCTGAGATGAGGAAGCTAATATCTTGGAAGACTATGAGATATAGACCTGAAAGATTGGTCTATAAGACCAATGAATGTTACTAGAACAAGAGAACTAACTAGTGTAAGTTGATAGAGAAGAATCATAGTACCTATAAATATTAATAATATAAATTTAAATCACTTTTACAAGTTATAAACATTAACATTTATTTGACTATACTTTTTGGAGGCTATAGGCAGTATGAGTGGTCCTTTTGCAGAGGTGTTTTTGGATGCTTATAGATTGAGTGGTGATGTCCAATTAACTTCATATGATTACTATGGTCATGGATGATATATTTATGTGATTTTTTTATGTGGATATTTTAAGAAATAAAATATATGCCTTAGTCCTAGAATACATACTTTTTTGTGTATGAAGGCCTAAAAGGTGAGTACGCCTAATTAATAGGTTCAAGGTATAATATTAACCAAATGATGATGTAGACCCATATGGATTATATAAAGGATATATTAAATTTATAAGTGAAGTGTTTGAAGTTTTATTATAGGTTTAATATTTTCCAAGAGGTCTAAGTTTAAACATGTGCATAGATAGACCTAATTGCTTTAGGTCTCATTAAGGTCTAATTGAGGTTTGGGGAAAAAAAGGTATGGCTGACCTATGGAGTGGATTATATCACCCATTAAATGTGTGTGTGCGTTACTATTCCATGTTTAAAACAATTATTCAAGGTATCTTTTCCGACCAAGATGGGTTATATGAAGTATGTGGTATAAAGGCAAAACCTAATTGGCCTATTTGGTCTAGTGGTTAAGTATGTTAATTTAAGCAAAGAAGAGAACCTTTGAAAGAGAAGGAGTAGGTTATTTAGTAACATCAAAGAGTAAGGATGACCAATCATGCATATCTTATCATGTTGATGTAGGTGTATACATAGGTCATTAGATCTAATAAGCTTAGAAGAGGCATATTGAGTGAAGAAGTCTATGTGGCTTGTAAGAGGTAGAGATTCAGGTTTGTAGGAGTTAGAGTAAGAGAAGTCCATCATCATGTGTGTCAAAAATTAGATCAGAGGTGGAGATCAATTTTGAGGTGATTGAGTTGGTATTTGATCATCTAAGGGGTTGTAGCGCGCTTGCTAGTTGGTGCTAGCTAAAGGTAAAGTAAGTGCTTGGCTAAATTGATGCGTGAATGATTCTTGATCAATTGGTACTGGTCTAATTTGAATCTTATCATTATATGATAGTATTCCATGTGCTTGGTTCAATGGGATTTATCCACAAAGAGGGTTTCCCACATAATCTCTTGTATTATCTTGTGACGTGCTCATATGGTTATTTCTCTATGCATTATTTGATCTTATGTGAATGTATGATTCATGGAATAATATTTTGGAGTTGAATTTACATTGTTTCTTTACTGATTCACCCCCACCTCTTAGTATCTACTTCCAACATAACATAGCAATAAGTCTTGTCATTTTACCTTATTCCAATAGACCTCACAATATATATTTCTACATGAAAATGAGAAGAGACACGTTATGGCCATAAGGGATTATTGAGGATAAGTAATTTATAACTAAAATATTCCATTCATCTTTCCATTCACTGGCGTGAGGGATTTACATATAAAAAAGAGATAGGACACTTTTAAGATTCATAAAATTGTATCCTCTCATAGTAACATAACAAACAATCTTACCATTTTGTATTATTCCAAAAGAACTAAATATATATATTTATACATGTCGTCTAGTGTAAATAAAACACATGCTTACATGATTTATACAAATTAATACAATTAGAAACATATAATATGTTAATATGTGTAAATTTTGAGGTGCCTATATTTTATTTGTCACATAATTTTCCATCATAAAAGGTTCCATATTAATTACTAGATCAAATATGTTTTTCAAAGATTTATAGTTGACTCATAATATATGATCTCAATCAATATAATCATATGTTCTAAAACCTACAAAGACAATAAAAAATGAAAATCATTAATTTTATCCTCTAAATATTCATTGTACTTAAAAGATAAGGGGTCATTGCATACAACATACTAATAAAGTTGTTGCAATAACATTACACTACATTGCAATAGGATCATTATTTCCCATTTTCATCTGATACTATAAATTTTTGATGATGGGCATAAGAATTAGGGTTTAAGGAATTAAAATGATCAATATAAACATCAAGAAATACTTGGTATCTCTAAATAAGATAAATTTCTATTATGGATTGATATTCACTATATATAAGCTATAGTTATGACATAATGTGACCTTCATAAATTTAAAATTGATTTACATAAATTACTCATAAGAATATAATATTTTTAATCTTTTCAATTGTTGACCCTAACACAATTGATAGATTGCTAAAAATCCATTTCCATTATAATAATGCTTTGAAATAATAGCAGTTTTGTATAGGCAAGATTCATGAATCCTTCCATTTCCAAAATACCACTTGCAACAATCCCAACCTTGAAAATTTCACAAATATATGATTAAAAATATTAATACATATTACCAAAAATGTGAGATATTATGACACACGAATCAAGCCTTTAATCACCCATACATGGAAATAAAAAAATCATGGTAAATCACACCTTGATGTGTCAAAAGGTGAATCCCATGCATTAATAATGGCTTCCAAAGATACACATGATAATCCAAACAACATAATGATCATACATCCAATCTAATTGAAATAAGGGGGTGGGGGGGGGGGGGGGGGGGGTGGGGTGGGGGAAGTCATAACCATAGTCCATAATTCATTGTGCTATATCACCTCCTCCAAACTATTCCACTTATTAGGAATATTATCCTCTATGAACTTGATTACTTGGTGTATGCCTTGGTTGGAAAAAAATTATCTATTGATATTATTTATGAAAGTAAATTACCATTGACCAATGAAAGACCCTAAGAGTTTTTAGGTTTTACCAATGATATTTTATATATTCCAAGAGATTAGTTTTCAATCATGAAAGGCAAGTGTAATGAACATGGAACCACCTTCAATCTAAAAATGCTCAATGCCACATTGATCAACAAGAACAAGACTAAGAACTAAACATTAATATTTAGATTCATTATTCATTCCACCATCTAGATATTTTTAATTTACTTTGATTAATGAACCCATACAATCCTAGATGGTAAAACCTCTCCCTGATGCCTTTGGATTTCTATGATAAACTCCATAATAATTTAGTTTGAGTAACCCATGAGGGAGGGGGTCCTAATAACTATGACATTCCATTGTCCTAGAGGAGGCTCCTAATTTTGACCTACTAACAAGGGATAATATTATTATTTTTTCTCATGTATGTTTTAGTCAACTGTATGGTAATGAATAAAACATACATGAGTAAAAATCACAAACAAACTAAAAAAATAATAAAAATAAAACAATTAATATCTAATTAATTTTTTTGAGAAATTTTCAACTTAAAATTAAATAAATATAATATCAAATTAATAAACCTAAATAAAAAATAACAACATACATAAATAGAAAAATGATCTATAAAATGGGGGCGTACAAAAATGGTGGAAATTTTGAATTGTCATTAGAGCAGGAAAGACGTTATGAGTCCTTGATTGAAGTGTCCAGGCTAGGGTCCAAAAATTGGGCCCTAGAAGGAGACTCTATGACCTTACATCCTAGAACTAAGGGAAATCTAGTCTATTTTTAGATTGAGTATTATGTAATGGATAGTGCCTATGTAAGTCTCAAATTGTCCATTCTAGTCAAGTTTTTAGGATTTCACCCTACCATTGAAATATTTAGTGAAGGGGTTAATAGGAAATGATCCTTGTAAGTCAAGGTAGGTGTGAGCATTGCAACCAATAAGTTATTTTTACTTAAGTTATTTGATTATATTGATTTATAAAGAGCCTTGATGGGAGGCCCATGGTTCATGGTCAAATCTTGGTTATTCATCCTAAAATAGAGGTCAAGTATCAAATTTTTCAATGAGCTCCCTCAAAAATAACTATTCTGAGTTAATCTTCCTAGACTCCCTTTAGAATTATTTTATGAAGAGGTCATTTTATGGATTACAAGAAAGATTGGCCAACAAATTAATATTCACCAAATATGTTTATCAAACAAATGCCTCATAGAAGTTAAAGTTTGTGTCTTGGTAAAAATAGGTAAACTGGTGTTGATATCTATTTCATTAAGATTTAACATTAGTATGTGAGTGTACATGATAGTTTATGTAAATGAGGCTAAGACTTAGAAATGTTATGATTTTTAAGATTATAAATATTCAGACTATTTCAACGTTGAGAGGAATATCATCCACAATATAAGGTAAACTTGTGAATCAACAAGGCTAGTCTCAACTACTTTGGAGAGCATAGTATGAGGAATTAAGGAGGTTATCTTGGAAGGACTCAAGGGAAGGCTAAAATAACCATTCATGGGGATCCTTTAGGGTCTATTATTCTTGATGATCATAATGTGGGAAAGGGATTTAATATTTATTGAGGTTTGAATACTCGAAAATCACTCTCTCTAATTAGGTGGAAGGGAGATTTTGTGATTAGGGTTGTTCCTTTAAAGATCCCATAACCTTTGGATTTAAAATTATTGGAGTTTTTATGGACACATTTATGTCTCCCATTAATAAGGGAAAATGTTTTCAATAAAGCCTTAAATGTCAAAAGCATGGATGGTAGATTTGGTTGTGTAACTTAGAAACCAAACACAATCAAGAAAGCCTCAAGGAACCCACACGATGATGGTTGGGAACCTTTAAGGAACTAGATGCATTCTAGATTATCTTTTCAATATCAATAAAAATGGGAGGTATATTGTATGGATAGACCTTATAGATTATTTTTAGACTTGGGACAAAGTCCTGGCTCAAAAGGGGTAAAGGAGCTCAAAAACATCTTGGGGTAAAGCCGAGTTTATATCCCCATCTTCTCAACATAAATCATTTATTTTAATATTAGGTGGATCAAAAAAACCCACTAATCATAGTTTAGATAGAAATATTATGAAATATCATATATCTAGCTTCCTTCTTCTTCAAGAAACCAAAATTTCCATGGAATACTTAGAGAAGTTGAAAAGAAGTTTTTAGAATCAGTCTTCTCATGTGGGATCTAGGGTTGTTGGTGCCTGCAGAGACCTAAATATTTTTTTGGATCCCCTGAATGGTAAAGGAATGGAATTTAGAATAAACAAGGCCACATAGCAATTGGAATTACCTACACTGTTTCCAATAAGAAATGGATCTTGTCCAATATTTATGCCCCAAATTCCAAAATCAATAAGTGTAGGTTTTGGCAATAACTATCTGATTTTTTATCTGTCACTTCATGAAAGAACTGGAGGGTCAAAAGATACTTCAATGATCACCTAGATTCAATGGGTAAGAATGGTGTAAATATTGTATGTAGTACTAGTATGTCATATTTTAATGATTTTTGATACAAATAATGACCTCCAGGATGTGGAATTTGGCATGGCTTCCTATACTTGGTCTAATAGAAGATTACAAGTGTATAACATTCAGGTTAGATTGTATATATTTATTGATGAAACTGATCTTACACAGCTCTGAAACCATCAACAAACTGATACAGACCTATCTAGATCATTCATTCCTTGTAGCCCTGTTTTCCCTGTTTATTGGCCATAAATATTTTTCAGTTAACTCAATCATGAAAGTAAAACTATTTATGGATACCCATTAATCTCTTCTATAACATATTGAAAAATCTCCTAAGGTTTATTTGTACGGAATGGTACTTTCTTCTTTAGGCCCTGTTCTAATTAGCCCTCCTTTAGTGCAAAACCCCTTGTCCAAAGTGATGTACGGACTTTATAATAAAAATAAGAAAAATTACAGATACCCATTACCCTATTACAGGTAAATCAATCATTTTTTAGTGCACTTCTTTGTAAAAATCCACTTTTCCTATATTGGCCTATGCTCTTCCCTTCAAATGCACCTAGGCTCCACTTGGCAATTGACTTTTTCCATACTTATCCATACTTTGGAACCTTGAAACCACTTCCATAATTTTGGTAACATCATCAAGGGTCAAATTACAAAGTTTCAAGAGTTTTCAAGCTTTAAAACTCATTTTGAGGGTTTGAACCTAATTCAGAATTTTCCCATGACAGTCACAGGCCGAGAGCTTATTATTTTTTCTGGGAGTGTTCTAAACAGTTTCAAGGGTTCTAATGACTTTTATAGGGTCTGTTTTAACCCCCTAAACATTCTCCAATAATCATCCAAGTCATATCAACCATCTGTTCCTTCCTTTCCTTAACAATTTAGTGTCTTTTGACTGTATTTTTATAACAGTCAATAGGGTTCTTAGTTTTCTCCTCTATTTCAATCTATCAATAGGATATCAAGAGGATATACAAACATGTCAACCTATAAATTAATTCCCCATTCATACGCTATATCAAATATAACCTGATCAATCCATTTCTTCTGCAAAACTTGCAAATCTCTTAACTTTTCCTATATTCTGTCATACACAGACCCGAGAGCCAACAGTTGGAGTTTTTGGATATCCAGAAGGGTTTCTAAACCTGTTTATTCCTTTCTTGGGTTTATAATTGCCTTATATACCTATTTACATGTCATTTTCAACTCCATCCAAACATTTTCATGTGGATTTTACCTTAGACAATGAGCTGTATTTTTTTAAATTCCTGAATATCTAGTTTAGGCCTGTTTGGGCTTCTTATACATTCAAAGTAATTTTAAGACCTATTGTTCACATAATATCAGTATAAACTCATTATAAACATTCCAAATAACCAGGTTACAAGTAATTTCCTCAATTCTTTATAGAAAACCATCATTCATACACATTCACATATACACACACTTACACAGGCCTGTCATTTTGAAGCCAAAATTCTATAAAAGAAACCACAACAAAATCATGGAAATCAAAATTATTTTATTTCCTTTTCCAATAGGATTACTTACAATAATATTCATTATTTATGAAATCTTTATAGACACCTCCATGCTTAGTCTTGGACTCCACCTGCAACTTCTCTTCCTCCTTCATTCTTCATCATTTGAGATCCTCTTCTTCTTCTTGTATTTCTTCCCTTGGATGAGAGAGGTATTTTCCTCTCTGTCCTTCTCATCCTCTAAACCAATCTAATCCTCTCTTATTCTCTCTCTCTCTCTCTCCTTAATTAATTCTTCTTTTTTTTTTCTTTCTTTTCAAGAATCTCTATTCCAACTTCTACGCCCAAATTGGGCTTAAGGCAACAAAAGACTGTTTTTAAGTTTTAATAATTTACTAAGGTTGAAAATAGTTTAAACCATTTCCCCTTTATTTCCTCAACAATCTAACAATCACTTTTCACCTTTTTACTTTCACTTTTTGATAATTACATTTACCTTGAAGGTGAAATTTTGAAATCTCACAATTTGGAGGGAAAACCAAAATTTGAATTTTTACACTAGAATTTGAAACTTTTGTAGATGCTCCTGCATCATACTCTCCCTATAGAAAAGATTTGAACCTTAGTTCAAATGTCATGCTTCCTCACTTTAGTCTTCACTTTTATACCTGGATCCCACAGTCTTGTTGTCAATACCAATGCTTGTCTTTGGTAGTCTTTGTCTTTCATCTTGCTTTTCTTCCTCTTCTGGTATGTTCTTCTCCTCATTGGCCATACCGATGCTTGATTATCCATCTGCATCCAAGACTCATATTCATCTTTAATCTTAGCTAACTCTCTCTTCAAATTAGCAATTTCTTTATCACGTACAAAACTGTCCATACCTTTGATGCTTGCTTTCTTCTTGGTGCCCTCCTATACCTTGCTGCTCTGTAGTGCCTTTAACAACACTTCCATCTCTGAGATCTTCACCCAAGTATTTTACACCTTGGTCTCTTGATCCCTTGTCTCACCCAAGCCTTTTCTCCTTGATTCGTCTTTTGACAATCTCCTTGATCTCACCTAGGCCTTTTTCATCCTAGTCTTTTGACCCTTTTCTCAATCCTGCAACAACTCTTATACAACACTTCATCAAATACAAATCATAAATCCAAGCTTACCTTGCTTTGGATATTCTTCTTGAGCATTCACTTGCTCTCTTACTTTTGAGCTCTCCAAGCTTCAAACTCCATCCTTTACCTCACCCAAGTCTATTTCACCTTAGTCTTTTGGCAAACTATCCAAGCTTCTTCTTGGACCTTCACTAAGCCTTCCTTGGCTTCTTCTCTTCTTAAGCCTCAATGGCTTGGCTGCCTTGAACCTGAAACTCCTTCACTTTATTGCTTCTCAACACAATAACTCAAATCAAATAGCACAAGTATTCATACCTTTTCTCCCCAGGGTCTCCTAATGCTTTGTCCTGCTGATCCTCTTGCCAAATCCTGTAACAACTCATTAGAAATCATAACCAACAACAAGTTATCAATTCCCAAGAGCTTCAAGCTCTGATACTAAATGATGAAACTGATCTTACACAGCTCTGAAACCATCAACAAACTGATACAGACCTATTTAGATCATTCATTCCTTGTAGCCCTCTTTTCCCTATTTATTGGCTATAACTCTTTGTCAGTTAACTCAATCATGAAAGTAAAACTATTTATGGATACCCATTAAGCTCTTATATAACATACTGAAAAATCTCCTGAGGTTTATTTGTATAGAATGGTACTTTCTTCTTTAGGCCCTATTCTAATTAGCCCTCCTTTAGTGCAAAACCTCTTGTCCAAAGTGATGTACGGACTTTATAATCAAACTAAGAAACATTACAGATACTCATTACCCTCTTATATGTGAATCAATCATTTTTTAGTGCACTTCTTTGGAAAAATCCACTTTTCCTATATTGGCCTATGCTCTTCCCTTCACATGCACCTAGGCTCCACTTGGAAATTGACTTTTTCCGTACTTATCCATAATTTGGCACCTTTAAACCACTTCCAACAGTTTGGTAACATCATCAAGGGTCAAATTACAAAGTTTCAAGAGTTTTCAAGCTTTAAAACTCATTTTGAGGGTTTGAACCTAATTCAGAATTTTCCCATGACAGTCACAGGCCGAGAGCTTATTATTTTTTCTGGGAGTGTTCTAGACAGTTTCAAGGGTTCTAATGAATTTTCAAGGGTCTTTTTTAACCCCCTACACCTTCTCCAATAATCAGCCAAGTCATATCAACCCTCTGTTCCTTCCTTTGCTTAACAATTTAGTGTCTTTTGACTGTATTTTTATAACAGTCAACAGGGTTCTTAGTTTTCTCCTCTATTTCAATCTATCAATAGGATATCAAGAGGCTATAGAAACATGTCAACCTATAAATGACTTTCCCATTCATATTCTATATCAAATATAACCTGATCAATCCATTTTCTATGCAAAACTTGCAAATCTCTTGACTTTTCCTGTTTTCTGTCATAGACAGACCCGAGAGCCAACAGTTGGAGTTTTTGGATATCCAGAAGGGTTTCTAAACCTGTTTATTCCTTTATTGGGTTTCTAATTGCCTTATATACCTATTTCCATGTCATTTTCAACTCCATCCAAACATTTTCATGTGGATTTTACCTTAGACAATGAGCTGTATTTTTTTAAATTCCTGAATATCTAGTTTAGGCCTGTTTGGGCTTCTTATACATTCAAAGTAATTTTAAGACCTCTTGTTCACAGAATATCAGTTTAAACTCATTATCAACATGCCAAATAACCAGGTTACAAGTAATTTCCTCAATGCTTTATAGAAAACCATCATTCACACACATTCACATATACACACACTTACACAGGCCTGTCATTTTGAAGCCAGAATTCTATAAAAGAAACCACAACAAAATCATGGAAATGAAACTTATTTTCTTTCCTTTTCCAATAGGATTACTTACAAGAATATTCATTATTTATGAAATCTTTATAGACACCTCCATGCTTAGTCTTGGACTCCACCTGCAACTTCTCTTCCTCCTTCATTCTTCATCCTTTGAGATCCTCTTCTTCTTCTTGTATTTCTTCCCTTGGATGAAAGAGGTCTTTTCCTCTCTGTCCTTCTCATCCTATACACCCCTCTCTCTCTCTCTCTCTCTCTCTCTCTCTCTTTCTCTCTCTCTCTCTCTCTCTCTCTCTCTCTCTCTCTCTCTCTCTCTCTCTCTCTCTCCTTAATGAATTCTTCTTTGTTTTTTCTTTCTTTTCAAGAATCTCTATTCCAACTTCTACGCCCAAATTGGGCTTAAGGCAACAAAAGACTGTTTTTAAGTTTTAACAATTTACTAAGGTTGAAAATAGTTTCAACCATTTCCCCTTTATTTCCTCAACAATCTAACAATCACTTTTCACCTTTTTACTTTCACTTTTTGATAATTACATTTACCTTGAAGGTGAAATTTTGAAATCTCACAATTTGGAGGGAAACCCAAAATTTGAATTTTTACACTAGAATTTGAAACTTTTGTAGATGCTCCTGCATCATTTATGATCACAACTGATTAATACCCTAGTTATTGTTATAGGATTTTGATTCTCCCTAAAATAGGATCTGATCACAATCTTGTTGTATTCACTAAGGATGTGTCCCAAGGATTAGAAGTATTCTATTTCGGTTTTGAAAGATGTGCTTAGATCATCCAAAACTATGGGAAAAAATGAATTATTGGAATAACATCAAGATCAATAGATAAGAGATTTTTGTACATGTAACCAAACTAATAATTATTAAGATGAACCAGAAAGTTTGGAATAAGGAGGTTTTCTACAACATCTTTACGATAAAAAATGAAATCTCTAAGTCCCTTATGGAGATGGAGCAATCAATCAAGATAATGGAATCAATCAAGAAACTTATTCGAAGGAGAAATACCTTTTAAGTGATTTAAATAATATGGAAGGTAGGGAGGAGACTTACCAGATGGAGAAATCTATAAATACATGGCTTAAAACAAGGGATAGAAACTCAAAACTTTTATTCCAAACAACTTGTAAAAATAGGAATACCTTTAAAATTAAGGAGCTACTCAAAGAAAAAAAATACTAGATGCAAGGATGAGAATGAAATAAATGTGGAAGCTATAAACTTCTTAAATAACGTCCTCTCAGGACCACCCTCCCAACCAGAGGTTCCAAAGGAAAGACTTCTCTCATTTTTCAATAGGATTATTGATTTTAAGGACAATAATGATATTCGCAAACAACCTAACCACTATGAGGTTAAATCTATTGTGTTTTCCATGGAAGGAGATAAGGCACTAGGTCCAAACAGTTTCCCTCCCTTACTATTCCAACATTTATGGGAAATCATACCACATGATGTGGTGGCTGCTGTGTTTGAATTATTTAGAACAAGATATATCCTCAAAGATATCAGTAAAACCTTATTGGCGATCATTCCAAATAAAAAAGTATCCATTCGCCTTAATAATTTTAGATATATTATCCTTTGTAATAGTTTTTACAAAATCTGTACCAAGATATTTGTACTTAGACTTCGACCTTTGTTCCCCAAGATCATTTTGAGTTAGAAAAGTGCTTTCATATATGGAATACAAATCACTGAGAATATTATCCTTAATCATGAGTCCCTCCCCTCTCTAGATCAGTCTAAAAGGGTAGGCATGTTCTTCAAATTAGTTGTCCTTAAGGCTTACGATAGAGAATCCTATTGGTTCATTATGCTTCCTTTTAAGAAACTTGGCTTCAATAATTTTTTAAGGAATCTGATATTTATTTATATTGCCACTCCCAAAGTCTCGATTATTATTAATGGAATCCCTAAGGGATACTTTGTTTTGTAAAGTAAACTCGGATAGGGGGACCCTCTATCTGCGTACCTTTTTATTATTATGGCAGAGGCTCTCGGTTGGATACTTCAGAAAGCTAGAGACGAAAGCTTGATTAAGGACCTCCAAATTACTCCCGAAACTAAACCTGCGATGGAGCAATAGTTTGTTGATGGCACTTTATCCTTTGGATTACTTTAGCAAGGGAAGCCAAAGCCATCAAAGAAACTATGGAAAACTATGAAGTTTTTCTGGACATAGTGTTAGTATTGCGAAAATATCATTTTTCTTTACTAATATTACGCTTGAGTTTCAGCTTAGCATTTACAATATCCTAAACTATCAAAATCAATCTCTATATTATTTGTAATTGGGTATGCCTTTAGCCAAAGATATGTTGAGTATTGCTTACTGGAACCTATGGATGGAAATTTTTTAAAAAAAAACTAGCTACTCTGAAAGCTGACTTCTTATCTCAGGCATGAAAGATCCTTCTTGTAAAAAACCCATTGTAGAGTATGCCAAATCTTTGTATGTCTATTTTCAGTAGCCTGTCAAAAATATTGGAAAGAATTGAGAAAATTCAGATAATACTTCTTCGATCTGCTAAGGATCAGTCTGATACAATTCCCCTGGTCACTTTGGATAATGTATGTATACCTAAAGATAGAGGTGGATTAGGGATTCGTCATATTAAAAGAATGAATCAAGCCCGTTTGGGGAAGCAAGCCTAAAAAATCTGAAATGTGGAAAACAACTAGACAAACATCATTAAGGTAAAGTATTTTACCAATAGGGATGAAGACTATTTATTAAAAGAAGAATTCTATATTCAATGTTCCAGCTTTTTGAAATCGGTCACTATAGTAAGGGACCTTCTATGGAAAGGATATAAATGGGATGTTTGTAATGGTAGAACTATTGATTTTTTGGAGGACCCCTGGATCTTTAATTTTACCATCTCAATCATTAGAGGATAGGAAGCTCTTTTGCATTTGTTTAAAACATTTGTAGAGGTCAATGTTTGGAATTATTGGTCTCTAGATAATTCGGTCCCTAGCTAGAAAAGTTATATTTCCCTTATATGGCTGAGGATCAGAACAGGTTCCTAGATCTATTAAATTCTAAACAATCTAAAAATCACATAATTCTCTTTCCTAATAAATATAATATCATTTGGCATACAGAAAGCTCATGGGACTACACCGTCGAATCTGACTTCCTTGTTGATAAAGACCTTCTAGAGCATTTCCCTTCTTGGTTTAAATTTTATTAAAAAAAATTGATTCCTAAAGATGACATATTCTCATGGTTGCGTTGTCAAATAAAAATGCTTAGCATTGATAATATAATGAAAAGGGGTTTCATTTTCCAAACAGGTGTTGTTTATGCCTAATATCGTAAACAAATGTTAATCACTTGTTCTTGGAATGCATTATGTAGATTTTGTCTGACTCTCGGTCCTTTGTTCACTCACGACCTCTTCGGTGCTCCGCAGATCTCTTTGGGATATTTTTCAGCAATGTAGCCCTCCTTGGAATAACAAGGCCTTGGATCTTCATTATAATCTCTCTCTACCTCATTTCCTTTGGGGCTTCTAGAAATAATAAAACCGCATAAATTTTAGAGATAAATATTCTGATTGGTGGATCACCAAAGGTAAAATCATTGAGTCTATTAAGTAAAATTTGGAGCTAAGGCTTCCAAAAATATTCGAGGTAGTTGATGGTGAAATTTTAACCATGTTCTTGTAGTCGGATCTCAAACTCCCCCACGAACCATGATTTACAGTAATGCCTCTTGGGTTTATACAAAGTGGACTCCTTTTGATGGTTGTTTTAAATTTATTTTTCACAAAGCTTCAAAAGTTAATCCATGGCCTATGGGAGGCATGGGAGTGATCAAATCCAGAGTTGTTCCTTGGGGAATCAAAATGGCAGCTGAGAAAAGAATTTTTAGGATGTCTATGGAAGGTGATTCTTTAAACACCAATAACTGCCTTACAGGGAAGTACCATAATTTTTGGAACATTGAAAACAAGATCAGGGATGCATGAACCCTTTTGGCTTCTTCTCAGTATTTATGACTTGGAAACATATTTAGAGAAGGTAATAGTTATGCAGATCTCTTAACGAACTTGGGAATCTCATGTGATTTGAAGACTTCATAACCTGTAGGAACTCATCCACCCCCTCAATTCTTTTGAACATTACTCTTCTGGATAACATGACAATGTCTTAGGCTCTCTTTAGCCTGGAAGGAGATGGAACTGTTCATTCTGGGACCTTAAGGGATCAGTGTCCTCTTGCATTTGTTCCTAGCTTTTGGCACATGTTTCCCCACTTTTTATAGGTACGTTGTTAATATCTCACCTTTTTCTAGTGACTTTTACAGGGTGTGCCCCTGGTTAGGACTCCATTGGCTTCTTATTTGTTTGGATTTCGTTCTTATCTATTTCTTTTTTTTTTTTTTTAGCATTTTGGTCCACCCTCTTGGTGTGCCCAAGTTGCTTCCCATTCATATCTTTTTGTGAGTTCTAGTTTGGCATCTTTCTTTTCCCTAGTTGGTTCCATATTGTCCCTATTTTGGGTATTTGTTTTTATTTTATTTGGTTGTTGGTTCCATGTTGCCTTCTTATGTTTTTCTGAGGTGAAAGTCAAGCCTCCCATTATGTTCAAGACTAAATGCCAAAACAACCAAAAGTGGGTTTATTTTTGTTCGAACAAAATACATAAAAATAAATAAATATAGCTAATCTAAAATTAAATACAATATTAAATAAATAAATAGATTAACACTTGAACATTAAATAGATATACTATTAAAATAACAAACTAAATAAAATTAAAAACATGCATCCATTTAAATGTATATGGCTTAGATAAAATTAAAGCTAATAATGATGTTTGTTTTGTTTTTTTGTTTTTTTTTAAGATAAAAAAATAGAAAATATGATTTCATTACTTAAGAGGAAGAAAACAAATAAGTTATTTCTTAATGCAGGGAAAATTAAGAAAAAGAGAAAATAACAAAATAAAATAATAATGTTGATGATAGGTATGTTGACATTTGACCATTGGAAATCAAATATTTTGTTAGTTTTACATTAAATTTTCTTTTGTAGAATGACAAACACATAATCCTATGTTTCAATTCTATCATTAGACATGGCCATTACAACATCAAACGAAAATTCACTTTATATTAATAATTTCTAGGAATGTTAATTAAAAAATCCGAGGAGCACTAGTAAATACCCTTAGGAGTGTTAGTAAAAAAAAGCCTAGCCATTACAACATCAAACGAAAATTCACTTTATATTAATAATTTCTAGGAATGTTAATTAAAAAATCCAAGGAGCACTAGTAAATACCCTTAGGAGTGTTAGTAAAAAAAACCCTAGCAATCATAAATTTTGCTGGATTTAGTTTAAATTAAGAGAGAAAAACTATATAAAATGCTAAGAATGTGGGGACGTTCTAGTAAAAAAATCAAAATTATGATTTATTTTTTAAAAATGACGGAAAGGACCTATAAAATTAAAAAGGTTTTTTTAAATGTATTTTTTTATGAAAATTATGATTTATTGATAAAGCAATTAAATTCTAATGATTTGATGCTTATTTGAAATTTTGATTACATTTTATGTTAGAGAAAAATTAGTTGAGGGTTACAATTTACTTTGTTTTCATATGAATATTTATTATCCTAAAAAAATTATATTAATATGATATATTTTATCCTTTCACAATCTAAAAATAATAGAATATTAGACTAAAGGCTTTCCAATATATTGTGTATAAGTTTTATGCTTGACATTTAGGGTCAAATCCATGATTCATTATTAGGGAAAATAAATATTTATTTCTCAAAATAATAAATCATATATGTTGATTCGAACAATTTGAATTAGATATTAAAAGATTTAAAATCCATTATATAGTAAATACCCTTGAATATCAATAAAATAACTTAAGAATGATAAATCCTAAGAGCATTTTTAAAAATGCATATGTCAATGTTTATACGTGAGGCCATACATATATCGTCCATAATATATTAATACTCATAAATAATTGATATTGGTTTAATTTATTAAATTTTCATGGAATTTTGTCGTTGGAATGGTGCAAAACAATATGAATTTTGTTTAAGCATTGTGAACAAATATTATTTACTCCATTCTGAGTCCTTGTTACTATGTGCAATAACTACTGCTTTGGCTAATAAATATTTTCAATTTTTGTTGTATGGTCATTAGTCTTTTTAGATGTAATTTTTTATGCTAGTTTATTTAGTGTTGTTATTTTTATTTTTTATTGTAGTTGATCAATCTAATATGAACTTGAGATCTTCATTTTACATTATAAATATCAATTTTTTAATATTAAGAAATTAATTGATGGACACGTGTATTAGTTATATTTTGAACCATTAAAAATAGTCATATGTTAGTAAAATTTATTTCTTTCAATTAAAAATTAGAAAGCAAAATTGAATAAAATTATTAAAATGTACATAAGAAAAATTACGATATCGTATAGTTTGAAGTTTAACTTTTACTTTTGGCACATTTATTTTTATACCCTTTGCTAGGATTGTTTTTATGTTTGAAACAATTTTTTTGAGGGGTATCATTTATAATATTGTGATATAAAGACTTATTATCTTGAAAAAAATTATAACCATATCAAAATCCCAACACATGATGTTATCCACCACGCATAAAATGACCAAGGTATTATGAGTTTTGTGTGAATTCCAATGTTAGTACCTCGTTGAAAGTTTGTGTCACTTACTGTAATAACTTGTGCAATGTTATTTGGTGACTAGGTCTCATATAAGTTTTCCTACATATTAACATACCCATTCATGCCAAACTGTTCACGATATCTATGCTTCCACATTTTACATATGTGAGTCCCAATGTAGATGCAAATAGAATTTCTATAAAGAAATGGATTTATCTTATGCCAGTATGTATTTCCATTCCCTATTTTTAATATCCCATATTTTCAACTAGTGCATACTTGATTTTAAAGTTGCATGCTAGTGGAACAATAGTTAGCTTTAAATTAAGAATGAACAACATCAGATTGATCATTTTACAATTTATTTGTTCTTCATTTTTTTATTCTTACATTTAATATAAATTATTTGTATTTGGATCAAAATAAGAAAGGAAAATTAAACAAATTCTTTAATTTTTAGAATGAATAAATTACTAGGTGAATATAAACTTCTAATGCATGTCATTATAGGCTTAAAACCTACTATTTAGATAAATAATAATGACTTATTGTTCCCTTGATCATGACACAAAGACTATAATATGTTTAATAATGTAGAGAATAGAGGTTTAAAGCTAGTTAGCTTCAACATAATTATAATCATAGTGGAAACTCACCACATGATATATATGTTCTTCAAGAAATGACACCAAGGCACACATTATTTTAACAAGGTGATTTTATATAATTAATATCTTGGTCAAACTAGGTGTCACTTGATCCAAAATATTGTGAAATGTTTTTGGAGGATTTACATTATTCAAAACATGTAGAGATGAGTTAGGGGCTATGAGTAAGGACATGCTCCTTGATATTTTGAGGAATTACATGTATAAGTAAAAAGATTACAATATACCCCAAAAATCAAATGAGGATCTCATATTCCATATTTAAATAGAACACCTAACGTAATACTTGACTATCATTCATATTTTTAAACTTATGATCCCAAACAAAACATTAAAAAAATATATTAAAATGAAATTGCAAACCCTTACATAGTCACATATGGCCTCCTAAATGTTTCTAAATTTAATCTAACTCTAAAGTACAGGTTATGACTACAGGTTTCTCTTTCATATTTTAATTTAAAAATAGATTAAATGGGTTTTTCGATCAAAATTTATTGACCCCATAAGATAGGTTTCCATTTCATTCTCCTCTTGTTGAAAACTACTTAGCTCCTATTGGTTTCCTTGATTATACCCATTTCTTCGATCATTATCAATATTTTTCAACTCTTATTCTAAAATATAAGTATTGTCTTCATGTTATAGTCCTTTCCATTATACCAAATACTTTTTTTAGCTTCCTTATCTTGTTTTCACTATCTTCTCATGCATAATTTGCATTATATTTTCTTTCCTTTTCCTTGGTACCTATTGATTCTAATATAATTCTTCATATTTTCCCCTTAATTAACCTATCCATGAGATGGATATAAATATAGAACATTAGATATAGTATAAATATGAAAAAAATGGTAAACTCACCTCATAAGTGTTGTCATTTATTTTCATCACAAATCTATATGAACCAATCTTCTTATACTTCAGCTTTGTGTATATTACTTGGATAAATATTTATTTTCTTAAATATGAAATCATAAAATCTGCTTATTTATATATCTATGGCCTTATTTTTACATTTATTTCTTCCTTATATTTTTATTTACATTCTTGTATATTTCTTCATACATATTCATGAAACCATTGTATGTGTTTAAAAATGCATAATTATCATCATTAGCCCATTCTAAAATTGATAATTTCACAAAATATATTATTTCCTTAGGATTTTTATTATAAAAAATATGAAATACTTATTTCACTATTTATCTCTTCACATAACTATTATATGCAAATTCATCTTGTGTTAAATCCAATTCCCATTACTTCAGCTTCTCTCCAACCATCCATCTCAAAAAAAATCTCAAACTCATGTTTACTAAAATTTTTTATCCTATTGTTAGTAGGTGACATGCACTACTAACTTAAAATTTAATTCTTAGTATCTTTAATATATTCCTCAAAAAATGACTTTGAAATTTTTTATCCTTATCTAAAGTAATAATTTTCAGCAAACCATGAAATCTCATAATAGCTTTTAAAAATAGATTGTATACTCTAGTAACATCATTGGTTTTATTACATCAAATAAAATTAACCACTTTATTAAAAATGTTTAGAACAACAAATATTGAATCATTACCTTATTTTGTATTTGGCAGACTCAATAAAATTTATATACTTGAATTTGTCTATGGTCTCTTGATACTAGTAAAGTCATGTATAGCCCTATATTTTTTGTATGGTCTTTAGCCACATGGCATATACTGTATCTTGAAACATACCTTGCCACATGTCTCTTCATAATTGGCTATAAATACATTTCCTCTAAAATTATGGTTGTATTCTTACCAAAATTTCCACTCAAACCATCACTATATAATCATCTTATAATATTATATCTCATAGAACCATCATGAATACATAATTATTTTACATTCAAGAGATAACCATCCTATATAAGATAACCATCATGAATAGTACATATCTCACCTTATAATGTATTCCTACATTATTATAATATATTAATTTTTTTATTAGTATAATAAAATTCATTAACAAGGTAGAATCCAACTAATTCACTCATCATAGTAGTTAACATTGACATTCACTTGTTTAAAGCATCAACTACTTGATTCTAATTTCCTAATTTATGTTCCCAAAAAAAAAAAAAAAAAATTGCCAACAATAAATTAACTACCTTTGTATGTATAATATTTAAATTATTTTTGGTGTTCACATAATTAAAGGCCTCTTGATGTGTAAATAGGATAAATTCCTTAAGCACCATGTAATTCCTCCAATGTCTTAAATTTTGTACAATGGCATCCAATTCAACATCATATTTATAATACTTATTTCTTACCTCATTCAACTTATAATTGTAATATGATATTTTCCTTAATTATTGAAACAACACAACAAGAATACCCACAAGTGAAGCATCAAAATATACATCAAAAACGTTGTTTAAATTAGGTAATGCCAACATTGGTTTCTCTATCATCATCTTCTTCAAAAATTGAAATATTTATGTTTCTTCCCTTGTCTATACAAATTATTTTCCCCTCTTGTAATTTGTTATTAATGCAAAAATATTATTAAAATTCTTCATGAAATTTTTGTTAAAAAAATCTCAACCATGACAACTTACCTCTTATATGCTTATTGGAATAGGCCATTACAATTTACCTTTACCTTTTGTTTTATCCATTATAACAACACATTTTTCAATTACAAATCAGAAAATACAATTTTTTTATAATAAATTTGAACCTCCATAGATTTGTATATATATTTTCACATATTAGAAATCTTAATTCCATTCTCAAATGATGTATGTGTTATTATTTAATCTTCTTGAATATTTGAATATCGTCAAAATAAACCACAACTTACAAACTTTATTTCATAGCATTGTGTTTGGCATCAAAATAAATGTGTTGGGTGCATTGGGAAAAATTAATGGTGTCAACATGCAGTCATATAATCCATCACTAGTATTGGATTTTGTTTCCATTCATCTCCTTCACAAATCTAAATCTTATAATATCCACTACATTGATCAATCTTAGTAAAGTAGTTTTCTCTACACACATCAATCATATAATCTAGGATAGGTATACGAAATATATATTTGAAGGTGTTTTTTTATTGATATATTATCCGTACACATCCTATTGGTTCCATATTTATTTGTATTTATAATTTTTTTTGTTAAACATGGATTCATATTATACCTTACTAGCCATTTTCTCACCAATTCAATGACATGCATATTCAACTCTGTATGTTATTTTATATTCATCCTATAATATGTTTGATTTGGTAGAGTTTGTCTCTAAATCAAATCAATATGGTTTTCAATTCCCCTCTTTGGTCGTAAATTAAATTACAACCCATCAAGTATAACATACACATATTCTATCAAAACTGTTGTTGCTTCTACTATTATTTGCAAAACTTGTGTATCTTATTTATTTGTTATTAATGTATAATGAAAACCTATAAATTTCATTAATTTGAATAAAAAAATTGTATAACATATTCTATACCTTCATTTATTCTTTAAAACATAATAAAACTAGTTGTGTACCATCTTTCCAAAAAATATACGTATTTTTTTCTTCATCATGAACTATTTACTATCATATTGTAATGGTATTCTAAATAACACATGGATAACATCAATTAGGATAACATAAATAAATATTTAATCATTGTAAATTTTTCCTATATAAAACATGATCAAAAACCTTTCATATATTGTAAGTTCATTTCCTTTATTAAACAATGAACTATGGTAAAGATAAGGATGTTTTTTACATTGAAGACCTAGTTTATGTACCATTTTCTTAGAAACCATATTTTAAAAATTGCCACTATGAATAATTACTTTGTATACCTCACCTCTTGAAGTGCACCTTGTTAGAACATATTATCAAACTATAATTAACCACCTTCCTTACTTTACACCTATTCTTTTCTTGGATCTCACATTTTTCTCCTCATCAAGAATTTATCTACTACGTCTATTTTAACAATGTCTATATTTAGCTATTTTATCTCATCCTAAACCAGATTCATTTTTAGTTGATCTTTTTACCTCCTTTCTTATTAATTATAGTTTGGATACTAAAATGATTTATGACTTTGTTCTCTATATCTTCAATAAACATTAAGGTCTATGGGGACCCTTCCACCCTCTATTGCTATCATAACCTATGCCTCTCTTTAATCTTCTTCCTATTTTTTGATTTTGAAACTTTTTTCTATTATCCTTTTACTTTTACATTCCATAGGATGATTCTCCTATAGTTGTTTCAAACCCACCTGATCCCCTTAAGATGATTGTCCCACTTTTGTCCCGGTTAATCTTATAAAACCTTATCTAATCTATTTTTATTCTACCTTTAAATTTGATTGGTAAGTCTATTCCATGTTATTTATTCTATGCATGCTCAGTTCATCTTGAATATAAAATTATAAACCATTTAAATACTTGGAATCCATCTTTTCTTCTATTTCATCATGTTCCACTCATATGGATGGCTTGTAGAACCCATATGTATAGTCATGTGCATTGTCATAATTTTTGCCTTAAATTTTGAAATATTATGTAGAGTATTTGTGCACAATATATAATAATAAACTTCTCTCGTTATTTATTCTTTATATTTATCCAAGTCTTGATATTTTTTGCCCTTTATTTGTCTCCCTTTCTTCAGGTGATCACACCAAATCATTACATGGCCATTCAATTTTGTGCATGAAAAATTTAATTACTTTTATTCTTTGAAAATTATCCATTTGAAATAAAAAATCAATATCTATTTAACTAATATATATACTTCTTTGGTTCCTAACTACATCCATAATTTGAAACCTCCACTTTGATTCATCTAATCCTTCACTTTATGACCCTAAACATCAATTATTGAATTTATAGTCGTTGTTATTGTCTTTACTCTTCTTATTTAATTTATTACACGTGGTATAATTCTTCCTTTATTTCATATCCCTCTTATCTTCATATATGGCATGTGACAAATGCATTCAATTATTACACTTGACTTTGTTGTTATTGCATATTACTATTCAAATGTCCAATTATTCCTTAATGTCTACTCATCCATCATTTACTCAATAATAGTTTTAGAAAGAAACCCCCCTCAAAGTGCAAGTCAATTTTGGTATTTGTATATTCAAAGAATAAATTAGTGACACAACATTAGATGCATGGATTTGATATCTCAAGGCATACTTCTCAATCAATCATATAAATGATGCTGAGAAGATCAACCTGATAGTATTGAAGATGCCCACTTTATTTGTTCATGGGTGGGATAAATTAATTACATAGTGTGTAAAAGAGTGTGATATAGTTGAGTTTTTAAATACATTTTCAATTCATTTAATGATAATGATGAATAATACCCTCTCCATTAATTTTAAGATGAATACATCAATTTCCAAAAACTATGCTTGCATAAGTAGTAGTTGGTGGAATATCACACCAAAAGATTCCATGACTACTTTTTATGCTTAAAAGGAAAATTGTTTGAATAACATAAGGTGGTGAATTAAAACAACATAATTTCACACTATATTCATGAAAATATGGAATTCTTAAAATTTGATGCTCTAGGAAAGAACTAAACTAACAAAACCAAAATCAAAGAAAAGGAAATTATTGATTAGTGTCTCACCTTTTAATCCAACTCCACATGTAAGGTTTAACCCTCAAAAAATTCCTCGTCACATAATTTTTCACATAATAAAAAGACTTATTACAAAGGAGAACAACCTAATAATATTACATAGAACATGAAATATCTTACACCTTCTGCGACATACAAAGGAAAGAGGAACTATGGTGACAAGTGGTGACATTTTCGCACTCATGATGACTCTTAATTACATATGAAACAATCCTTTATTTTTAAGTCTACATTATTTTTTATGCCAATAGATGACACTAATCTATATGGTACTTATTTGATCACCAATACCAAAATTATAGACAACTTTAATGTTCATAAACAACTTTTATACACCAAATTTTAAGTGAAGGGTCAACCTCTTCATGTCATTTTCAATAGTATTCATCAAAATAATATCATAATGTAATACATAACATAATTTCTTGTCTTTCCAAATACTCTAAAATCCAATCTATATTCATTATGGTGGCTTGCTAAATGGGAAAATATATAGGTCTATGGACAATGCACCTTTGAGTACAAATTCAAGCCTATGGAGGACACCGTCACTTATTAAATTTCAAGTTTAGAAATTTGTGACATCTTACTACAAAGGAAAAATTTGTATACATCTTAATATATAAGTCACTCCAAGACACAAAATTGGATTATTCATAAATAAGATCAATTCTTAAACCTCTTTGATTTAGCATCCATGACCAAAGTAACCTTTTATCTACCAATAAATATCAAAAACTTGTTTCAAAAGTGCATAAATTCATGCATCTCTTGGTTAATCATAATATAACTATGCAACATAAAAATTATCCCTTTGTAGTGTGCACAACATGATCAATATTTCAGAAATAATAACTCAACAAGTCACTGAAATAACATGATGAATTTTTCACTAATCTTAGAGGCATTATAAGATAGTATGCATGAAATCACTAAATTAATTTGGTTCTTGGATGCCCTCTTACAAAAAATATTCTCTATTATAAAATAGTTGGAATAATAATTAAATTTGATGCCAAATACAAGAGTTCGTAGATGAAGGCAATATCAAGCCTAGCTCTTCTCCTCATATGATTCTAATAGTCCTCACGCCCAAGGAGGATGGGTCTTGGCATATCTACACTAACTATCATGCACTCAAAAAACAAATATGAAGAATAGGCATCCACTTTTGTACATTTATGACCTCTTTTAATAACTTAAAAGATAAACATACTTCACCAATATTGACTTGATGTCTTGTTCCCATCAAGTTCACTACCATCTAGAATAAATGTGAAAGATATCCTTCATGACAATGGAAGGATTCTATAAATGGATAGTTATGTCTTTTTGCCTGACTAACACATCAACCACATTCATGTACTTTATGGGTGATCCACTTGGGAATTTTAATAACTCATTTATCATTATCTACATGGATGGAATTATCATATTCATTAGTACTTGGGAGGATTTTGTGGAAAATATCACGAGCATCTTAGACACCTTACATTAATAAAATTTACATTTTATCTTAGAAAAGTGTACATTTAGAATTATGTATATATAGTGCTTGGGATAAATTATTAACCACATAGGAATTAACGTAGACATGGAAAAGAACAAAGTGATCCCATGTTAGTGAGATCCATGTAATGTCATAGGATTGAGGAATTTACTTTGACTCACAAGTTTCCACCACAATTTTATCCCTAGTTTCTCACACATATCTTAGCCACTCATCTAAATAACACAAGTTAAAGTCAAGTTTTAATGTACTCATGTGAAATAACATGTATTTAATTCCCTCAAAAACTTATGCATAGTGTTTGTACACAAAATGGATGACATTTCACACTCCTTAAAACTTCACATTGATACATATAACTATGAACTTTGTGAAATAATCATGCAATAATAAGATATGTTCACCTAACATTCATAGATGTTTAATTAAAATGCTGAAAATTAATCCATTTTAGGGTTCATTTTAGTGGGCCATATAAAAAAAATTATGGAGGTTTTGAAGAGAATCAGATTCATAATGTTGGTGAATCATTTTGTAAGGCATATCATTGCACATGTGAATCATGAAATACCATGCAATAAATCACATAAGGCCTAATAGTGTTTGACTATATCATGTTGGTACTCAATGACAACTTATGGGTACTTGACTACAACCCACTATCTATCATTATCTACCCACTACCTATCATCATCTACCCACTACCTATCATCATCTACCCACTACCTATCATCATCCATACATAGGTATCCTTCCATCATCTTCCCACAACCTACCATCATCTTCTCCTATCCAACCATCATCCAACTATAGCCTACCATTGTCTGCCTAAAACCTACCATCATCTATTTGCATGCTACTATTGAGTATTAATAGAATGTATTCAAGTACTCACAGACTGTAGTTGGGTACCCACACTTTCAAGATGTCATTGGGAACCCACATGATGTCATTAGATGATCTTACATTTAATTTATATGATGGCACTTAAATATTAGTAAATAGAATTATATTAAAAATACTAAGAAATTATATTGTGAAAAAATCATTGCATACCTGGCTAGAAAATGTTGATTCTTGAAAATCCCTCCTCATACCTGAAATACAAACTATAGATTGGATTAATAGATTGGATTAGTCAAGCATTAGTCAATAAAACAAACATAAATGCCTAAAGAGTTTAAAAAAACCAAGCTCAACTATTCATGTGGGGTTTGTAAATGATAGTAAAAAACAAATGAAATAAAACAATAAACATTTACCTTTCCAAGTGATTCCACCATCCAAGAGTGGATTTAATAATATTATCCCCTTGATCTATAGATTTATTCTTTATCAATAATATCTTCTTGTCTCTTTCATTGACTCAAGAATTATGTGTAAAACCTAGGCTCATGATATAAACTATCTATTTTGCCTATCAATGAAGCTGATCCAAATGCAAATAACACAATAATAAAAACAAAAATGATTTATGGAGATATTTTAGCATTATAATTTTGTATAATTTTATCTTAAAAATTGTAGTGTGAGGCCTTCTATTTATAAATTTTTAGAATTGGTTAGGATCAACCATGACCATCCATCTCAAGATTGAGATGTATGGCCATGAATTAATCTAATATTTGTAATTAAATCCATAAATATCATCATCATGATTTAGGAATAAGGGGAATTAATGAGGCATGGGAGGCATGAAAGAGGCATGGGAGTCCATAACCATGATATTTATTGCAATTATGACTTTTGGATGCCACCCCATAGATGATGTTATTTAGGTGATACAAATATTGAGAGTCTATTTACAATAAATAAATAATCAATACCCTCCATATAAAATACACTTAAGCTCTTTATTTTAATTAATTAGCTTTAAACAAGATTAATCAATATTTTTGCAATCCTTTGGAAATTGGCACTCAATTAACCAAAATGGGTAGAAAGTCATATTGCTGGGTCATAATTTGACTCAGGAAGAATTTGAAGGTGATGTGAGATGTGTTGGAACTATATTCACATTTAATATGTTACAAATAAAAAATAACAAGGTTATGTGATGTGTACTAATAAATTTATAAGAAAAGAGTGATCCAAAACACAAAGAGGCAAAATCATCATTTTGAATCAAAATTAATTGATCAAAGTTAGGTATCACATAAAATACATTACCCCATTTAGGGATATTTTAGCCTAAATCAACTATTTTAAATGACAAGTTCAAACCATTTAGTGAATTTTAGTGATTTTGACCCAAATTGGCTATTTGAGTACAATTTGAGTAAGATTGACAATTTTAACACAAATGGTGTTAGGAATTGGATGTCTATATTTTCCCCCTATTTGAGAAGGTATAGAGAGACATTCAAGGGAAGTGATACCTTTTAAAATAAAGTATTTATTAATAATAATTTATAAATGACCCATAACTTCCCCTTAAGAGGACATACTAGGATGACAGAGAAGGATGGACTCTCGAAAAGAGAGAGAAAGTGAAACTAACCCGTGGAATAGATCACATCAAAATGAGATAATTCTTACACTTGTGGTTACCATCAATGATAAAAATAGAATTATAGGTATAATGGTCTCTAAAAATGGGGTGAATGAGAAGGATTCAATCCAAACATAAAAGGGACATGTGTTAAATATACCCTATTTGAGAGTGCAAGCTGTGCATTTACAACATTGATCAATCTTGAGACAAGTTGCACACTAAGTCAATGCCATCATGGGAAAAACTGTGGAGATATTGGAATTAGAGGAAAATGAGAACATAATCCATAAAATATGATAATAAGAGTATCCAAATTAGGGCAGGTATGATTATGACATGATAGTTCTGCCCTAGTAGGGCTAGTTTTGATCATTGATAAAGAATAAATAATGGTCTTTCCCCTGTAAGGATGATTTATATTTATGAATTAGTTCAAATTCGTGCCCTAGCATGGGTAATTTATAAAGTAACTAGCTCAATAATATAACCTAAAATATATATTAAAGTGAGTAGTTGCAAACATATATGCAATGATCGAATGGATTAGAAAAAGACACAAAAAACTAGGCATATGAGAATACACAAAGTTATTAAAAATACAAAAAGAATAATGAAGATGCTCAAGCTAACTCCAAATGTATAAGACAATTGGATTATACCTACATATTTCCATGGATGCATATTGCAACATAAAATGTAGGCCAATGTAGTTCACCTAGAAGCGAGAGAGAATGGAATGAGAGATGATGAAAACTAGCCAAGAATTGAGTAGACTCATGATGTATGTGAAGAGATGAATGTCTAAAAATTGATTCGAGTACTAAAATACATGGAAATTAGATTCCTATTTTCATATCATGAGACTAGATAATGCATATTGTTCTTGAGAGATATTTATCAGAGTTGTGTTGATGTGAAGACGTTGAAACTAGAGCACAAAGTGCTTGCTATGGAAAAATAAATTAGGCATAACAAGTATGAATAACTTAGAATGGCATGTAATTTCAAGTGCATATATAAGGTTCAAATTTGAACACTTATAACTAGGTATAATGGTAAAACAATGACCAAGACCAAAGTTACAATTATTTATGCTTAAACAAAAAATCAAAGAACAAAAAAAAGCATAAACGAACCAAACTTCAAATCAGGATATAAAAAGTCAAGATTCAATTAGAAACAAGAATGTTTAAAAACAAAAAGAAAGAAAATATTAGTGACATAGGATCAATATATAAATAATAAAGATCTATGTGGACCATCAAGACATTCTAAAACACAAAAGAGTAAAAATCAAATAAGAAAACAAAACACCAATAAAAATCAAATAAACACAAAAGAGACAAGTAAAAACATATTGAAAAACACAAGACCAAGACAAGACAAGAATTAATAAAAATATAAAAGGAGAAGAAATAAATGGAGAGGTATGAAATCACAACAAAATACCAAAAAAACAAAATAGAACACCAATAAAATGCAATAAAATTCAAGTAAACACACATAAACAAAAACCAAGTTTGTGCGATTTAAACACAATTGTTCATGCATGTGTAGTAGAGGTTTTACTTTCTTATAAAATGTAATAAAGACAAAGGGCATAAATTTTTTTCCATAATTAAAGAGGAACAATGATAAAATAAATGGGGGAAGAGAAGAAAAGGAAAGGGTTCATCAAGTTGACTCCATATGTACAAGATTAGTGGACACTGGAGGCATAATTCCATGGACATATGTTCAAACATGAACTTCAAGCCAAATGTAGTTATCCCAGGAAGTCAGATAAAATACATGATGATGACAATAAACGTATGATAAAAAATTTAGAAGAAAAGGGAAGACTTGACAAATGAGATTGGTCTTGCAAAATGGCAAGAGTGTGACATGGTGAGATGAGAGAGAATGATCTTACAAAATGGAAAGTATGTGGGAAAAGATGACTCACAAAATGGAAATTTAGTAGGATAAAATGCTTGGAAAAAACCAAGAGGATGAGAAAAAATGACTCATACAGTAAAAATTCAATAGCATAGAATGCTTTTAAAATGGAAAGAGCATGATGATCAAAATGTACAAAAGTGTAAGACAATGTTTTCATTTTTTTCAAGAATAATTTTCTAATGTTTTTGATACTTTTGGGATAAAATATATATAAGGGGGAAATAAATTAGTTTAGGATATGCTCATTTAAGAGTATAAATTCTAATAAATAGCTAAACCAGTTACAATGGCAATCATGGATATAAACAATAGTCCAGGGAACTAAGTGAGGATCCTGAAAAGATAACAACAATGTTCACCAAAGAGTAACAAATGTAATATATAATAGTGTGTAGTGAAAAAATAATTTAAATAACCATGCGGTAGGTAGATCTTGTGTTGAGAATATGTTCTTGTTCACTTATCTATAGAATAAGCTACAAAATACTATTTTGGTTGAATTGCTTTGTAGAACTAGCATTGAAGGTGTTCATAATGTTGATGAGATAGAATTAGGATCATAAATAGTCAAGCTATAAAAGCATTTAGGGTAAAATAATCCCAAGACAAAGCAAAGAATATGGTCTTGAAAGAGAATGACATAGGCTTGGATAAAATGTGTTCAGAGTACCAATGGTCCAAAAGTGTTCACTATATAGAGTTTTTAAAGGAAGTTTAGGGTAGTATAAAATGTTAGGATAAAAATTCTTCATCACAAGTTTCCCCCATGTAAGGGGTCTTGTAGACAATGGTTCGAATCTATTCATATATAGAACTTGTTAAGGTACATGATGTTCATGGGCTCTAGAAGTTATTCACCATTTCATTTAGCTGGTCAATATGCCCCCAATTCATAGTTTACCATGATAACAAATGGTCCCAAATAACTAGGTTTCAAGTTATCTTTATTTTTTCATTTAACATATTTGTTCTTTTGGTTCTATTTTAGAACCAAATCATCAACCTCAAACTACCAAGTGAGGATGTGCTTATTGTAACTTCTTAACAATTTTTTTTGATAGGCCTACAAGTTTTCTAGGGCAACCAAACATTTACCATCAAGAAGTTCTAGTTCTTATAGCCTTGAGACCCTATATTCCTTGTCATCTTCAATATACTATAGCGATACTCATAATGATAGCAACTCAATCTAGATTGGGATAATATCTTCAGTGCCATAGATAAGGAAGTATGGAGTGGCTATTATTGGATTTTGATGACTAGTTCTATATGCCTAGAGGGTAGGAAAGATTTGCAAGTGTGAATTACAGCCAATGTCATTGATAATCTTATTTAAAATGGATACAATGGTCTTTTTTTATGCCTTGGCTTGTTTGTTGCCTTATAGGTTATATGGAGTAGATTTCTTATACTTGATCTTGAATTTTGCACAAAGAACTTTTACATCTTGGTTTACAAAGGATCCACCATTGTTAGATATAATGTGTGTGGGGATTATATATCAATAGATGATATGGTAATGGATGAATTTGGCAATCTACTTCTCGATGATGTAAGTGAGAGGAATGGCCTCAATCCAATTAGTAAAATATTTGGTAATAGTCAGGATATGCCTATGGACATCTAAAAATGTTGGGTTTATTTTCTTGATGATATTGAGGCCCCATGTTGAGAATAACCATGGTGTTGTGATCGGTTGTAGTGGTACATAAGGTACATGTATCAAATTTCCATGTTTCTCATAAGGAATGCACTTGCTTACATAATTACAAGCATCAGTCTCCATTTTTGGCCAATAATAACCTGTTCAAAGGAAATTATTTATGAAGACTACACCATTGATGTGGGCCCTACACATTCCTTCATAAACCTCCCTCAATGATTGCTTGGATTCTCCTAAAGATAAATAATGAATAAGCATTCCATCATAGCCTTTATGATAAAGCATGTCTTCTAGGAGGTTATAATGTGATAAATGATGATGGAATAGTTTCTACTAACTACTAGATATGTTAGCTGGGAAAAAATGATCATGGAAGTAGTTATAAAAGTCTTGAAACTAGGGTAATTCAAGTGGGGGATTTGGACTAGCAATGGTGCATACCTTTTCTAAATCTAGTATAACATGTGTAGGCTGAAGAAGATTTTTAATCAAAAACTAATACTCTTTAGTAGCACCATTAATATATATAATGAAACCAATTATTACTATTACATCAGTTGATATGTTGTGTGCTCTTGGGATTTATTCAAACATCAGATATTTAAATTGATCTTTGATATTATCAACAATTTTCTTGTAAAGAATGAGCTTGTCATCTCTAGTTTTATATTGATTAGTGGTCTGATTACTGATTAATTAAGAATCACCATTGCCATTTAAAATTTGAATATCCCACTATATGGCAAGGTGAAGCCATATAATCAATTCCTCATACTCAACCATATAATTCATATAATGAAATTATACATGGAATGCTTTGAGAATCAGGTCACCCTAAGGTGTAATCAGTAATATGCCAGATCTATATCCATGGGATGTAAATGAACCATTAAAATATATCTTCCATTATTTAGATTCTTACGATGCTTGTTCTATTTCCATAATAGAATCATCTTGAAAGTTGAATTTCAGAGGTCAAGTATCTATGATACGGGATTATGCAAGGTGATCAAAAATAACCTACCCCTTGATTTATTTTTTATTATAATATTCAATTTCAAATTCACTTAGGATCATAACCTACTTAGCCATGCATCCTTGAAGCACCACTTTGGATAATAGGAATTTGAGATAGTCCACCTTGGTGATAATAATAATTTTGTTATTTAGCATATAAAGTCAAAAAATTTGGGTATCAAAAACCATAGCTAAACATGCCTTCTCAATAAGTATATAATTATGTTTATAAGCCACCAGATTACAACTTAGCTAATATATTTCATGTTCTCCACCTTGATTATCATGTTGGGCCAAAAGTGCCCCTAGTGCATGCTCTGTCATTGATATGTAAAGTAGTGGTCTTCTAGGTGTTGGTTGTCTCAAGACTGGTAGATTGGTCAAATATGTCTTGAGTTTTGCAAATTCTATCTGACAATATTCATCCCATTGATAAGTTACCCCTTTATTCAAAAGGTGGGTAAATGGGTTGTACTTATCTACTAATTGAGAAAAGAACTTGCATATAGATTAAATATTTCCTCATAAGATTCATAGCTATTTAAGATTGTGTGGGTGGAGACATTTACACAATGGCCTTGACTTTAGTAGGTTTTAAATTCAATCCCTCTTTGTGATATAATGAAACCTACCAATTTCTCTGATGTGACTTCAAAAACACATTTCTTAAGATTGAGATAGACTTTAGATTTATGAAGCCTCTCACAGATTCTTAGCAGAACGTCAAGATGTCCATCTCTCTTTCTTGATTTTACTAGTATATCATCAAAATAGTCCTCAATAATATTTTTCATCATGTCATGGAAGATGACAGTCATGACACGTTGATATGTGGCTCTAGCATTCCTCAAGATAAATGCCATGACTTGGAAACAAAATGTTCCCCACATAGTGGTGAACATAGTCTTCTATTGATCTTCTTGGGCTATCTTAATTGATTGTATCTAAAAAATCCATCTATTAAGGATAACATTTCATGCATAATAGTCAAGTCGATGATCATGTCAATGTTGGGTAAAGAAAAATCATTTTTGGGGTACGCTTTATTGAAATATTTGAATTAGTACAAAGACGTATACTTTGGGTCTTTTTATTCATTACGACAATGTTTGAGATCCATTTATAATTATCTAGTGGCCTGATAAATCATGTTCCTAGCAAATTTTATAGTTTTGCTTTAACAAATAGGGTGACACATGGATGCAACTTCCTTAGTTTTTGCTTGACTAGTTTAGTATCAAGATGGACATCAAGGCAATCCACAACCAAATCTAGCTCTAATCTTGGCATATCAAAGTATGCCCATGCAAAGTTGTTAATATAATCTATTAGGAGGGATATAATTTGTTCACATTCTACTTTAGTAAGGGAACCTCCAAGATAAATAATTTTGGGATCTTCATAGTTTCCTATGTTCATTTCTATCATGTTTTCCATAATTAGTGTGGATCTATTTTCTATAATTATAGGCAAGGTATGATTGTTATCATCTTATTTGGTTACATATTCTTGTTGTTCCTATGAAATCTATAGATAGTTCAATGAATTAGAATTTTCCATCTCAGGTAAAGGCCAAGTAGCAAAAACCTCTAGAAACTCCAGAGCAAGATGCTCAATTTTTTTTGTTTTTTTTATAAATATATGCTTGTAGTGGCTATAGAACTTGGGCTAGATGGACCTTCTTCATACTGAGGGGATGAGCAAAGTTTCCTACCTAAGAGCACTTGAAACATGTTTTCACTCGAAGGCCTATCTTTTTCTTTACTTTTTTCCCTGATCGATGAGCACGTCAATGAGGTTTTCACCTGAAGATATTGATGTTTATTCTTTATTATGACCAAGAAAGTTTTCTATCTCTCTAAATTAGGTAGAAGGGTCTAATGAAAAATCAAAGCCTTGTTTGTGTTTGCCAATGGGCAATCCATCTCTTAGGACCATGTATTTTGAAAGTGATTCTTCATTTTAAAACTCATCGAGGCATATGGATGAATTTTTATAGTCCCAATCAATGAGTTTGGGATGTTAAAGGCAATAGGGAACAATGAGGGTTTACTTCAGGATGAGAAGATACAATGGTAAAAATATGATGTTCTACTTCAAGAGGGGAAGCACTAATAGAATGGGTTCTTCCTTTAGGAAAAGAAGCTCCAATGGTCAAGGTTAAAATGACATTTGAATCAAATAGGTCTGTGTCAACAAGCTCATAAAAAAGGCTATAATGGGACACCATGTTGTTGCCAAGAGTCTCATCACTAGTAAATTCAGAAGAATCACTATCGAAAGTTATGAGCTCACCCTTAGGTGGTGTAAATTTTAGAACACGATTCAAATTAAGTACTCCAGCTAATAAGGATTCTAGGAATCTTTATGCGTATGGGCCAAGGCCTTTTCCTATATAATCAAGAGGATTCATGATACAATTAGGGATATGATACTTTGGAATCTAAAAATAATTAGCAAGACCTTGAGAATATAACCAATCTCCATTGGTAAAATCCTCTCAATTTTTATTTGGCATGATAGGAAGGTACAAAAATCACAGGTGGTTTTTGTTATTTATTCTTTGGTTTCCAAATCATTGTGGGTTCATTAGGATTCTTTGAAGCTTTAGGATTACCAAATGTTTTTTGAGTTTTACAAAACTTTACAATATGGAAGGCATCCTTAAGAATATACATGGAAATTATAATGTCTTTAATAACTACTTGATTCACAAGAGTTGTAGGAAATGAATCAACCAAAGTGGAAGAAAGATCACTAGGGTTGATATAATTGAATGGAGGTGGATGTGAAACTATAGTCCTTGTTATTCTTTGCAATGAATTCAAAACCTAGACAATAGTTATAATTATGGAATTTGGCCTCAAGATGTTTGTAATATTCATAAAGATGTACATCATCGAGAATAGTAACCTTGATCCTATCATAGGGAAAACTTAAGGTACAGATGTAGTGTAGAAGGAATGACCTATATTTCATAGATCTAAGGATGACCAAGAAGTATGTTATAAGGCAGTTCGATGTCCACAATATGAATCAATGTATGATGTGAAATAGACCCAACAATGGTTGGCAACAAAATAGTACTAATAGACTCCCTTTCAACATTATCATAAGCCTTGATAGTGATTATTTTTGGTTAAATATCTTTCAAAGTGTAGCCCAATCTTTGTACTAACTTAAGATATATGATGTTCAACCTTGAACCATTGTCTATAAGAATCCTTTTGATCTTATGGTTTTGAATGATTAATTCAATATATAGTGGGTTATTATGGCTCAATCCAAGTGTAGACGTGTCTTTTTGATGAAACATCACTTTATTAAATGAAGATAAATATCCCACAATGTTTTGGAATAGTTCAATATTTATATCATCGGGAATAGTGGATTTTTGTAAAATATTGTTCAAGATAGTTCTATGGACTTCAGATGTCTGTAAAACATTCAAGATGGAAATCTATGTAGGATTTTTTCTCAATTGGTCTAAAAGACTATAAGGCTTTTCAACATTATGATGAGATGTTTTGGCTTTGGTTGGAATAGTAGCCAACTTTGCATCCATTGCTGTAATGTTCACATTAGGCTCTATGGAAGAAGTAGCCAAAGGGCCCTAGAGAGTAAATCACGAACATGTAGTTGTGACTATGAAAGTTAGAGTTGGTAGGGAGATAATATAATAAGAAGATGAAGGCAAAGGGCCTTGGAGGGTGACTGACAGGCATCTAGTTGCATTGCTACAATTTTGAGTTCGCAAGGAGCCATTATAATTACAAGAAGGGTATTTTATTGAAATAGTAACACATACAAATGGAGTTACAACAGAATTATACTAACTTAATTCAGTATTACTAGAGAGAGAGAGAGAGAGAGAGAGAGAGAGGGAGAGAGAGAGAGAGAGAGAGAGAGAGAGAGAGAGAGAGAGAGAGAGAGAGAGAGAGAGAGAGAGAGAGAGAGGAGAGAGAGAGAGAGAGAGAGAGATGACCTTATAATGATAGATCTTATACTATGAGGATCATGAGATGGTTTAAAAGTAATAGTGGAAATATGGGTTATAGAAATGCATCCCATGGTATTTTTATAGCTATAAAGCATGTTTTTGTAATCCACATTATTATTATGGGGTATTAGGATTTTGACCCTAATTCTAGTTTTGATTATGCCTCTATCCTTGGTTTTTATTGTTCCTTGGTGGTAGTTTATTATGTTTAGGAAAAGGTCCTTGTAGATTCCCATATCCTAATTTGTGTCCTAATTAGTGGCAAGTTTAATCTCAACTTCACCACTTTCAATGAGATCTTCAATAATATGTCATAATTGGAAATAATACCAAGCACCGTGACCGACAAACATGATGAAATTCTCACCATTCATTCTCTTTGTACTAATTTGGTTTCAGTTGATCTTGAGAAAATGCCCTTGGTCCTAACTATATAATTAGGTTAGTTGCTACAAGATTTTAGAACACTATTTCAATTGGTTCTCCTAATTTTCTAAAGACCCTGAAACCATCATGGTTTTCTCTTTGTGAAGGCAATCTTTAAAAATTATGTGGTGGGTTAGGGGGAGTTATTTGTACATTAGGGCTAGTGGGGCCTACAACATTTGTACATACCTTATTTCAATCACACCATTTGTAACCATGTTCTTGTAATTGTTAAAACCTTTAGGCTTATCTTACACAACTGTCTGACTAGAATACGGGGTTTTATTAGAGGTTTGACCTTTTGCAAAGATCTTAAAAAGGCCATTGGTAATAAGATCATTCCCAATCTATACACCCTTGTCTATGATCTCCTTAAATGAGTTAGCACAAGCTAGATGGATATTGTGCATGACCTTAAGATATAAGTTTTATGCAAATATATCCACCAACTATTTATCTGGAAAATTATGTTGAAAGTGACCAATTAATTCTCTTCATATCTGTAAATATGTGGTGAAGCTTTCTCCATCACACTATTTAGCTTTAAATAAGTCAATGATGATCAATTCATACTCTATGTTATACGAGAAATGGTATATGACCTTTTTAGATAAGTCATTCCAATCCGTAATTGATCTTTTGGGTAACTTAAGTGGCCAATATAAATCTTGTCCTACTAAACTTTGAATAAATAACCAAAATAAGAAAATGCTACTGTAAGCAACCTCTTGGCATAATATGAAAAAATTATTGGATGGGTTCATGTGGGTCACCCTCTCCCTTGTATTTATCAAATTTGGGTGCCTCAAAATGATGTAGAAATAGGACTTGGATAATGCTTAAATGAAAAGGATATGGATATATCTCATCAAATTTGTACTTTTTGATCCTATTCCTAGTCTCCAAATGTGACACAATCTCCTTCATGTATTTTCACTCTTGCGTATTTGGTGCATCTGTGGGTGCAACATAGTTATTTTTGGGTGGAATGTGCCACTATTTTTATTGTTGTTGGGGTAGAATGTGCCCATATTTGTTTTTGTTGGGGTGGAATGTGCCCCTATTATTGAATGGGTTTGTGAGGGATGTACACCCTACATTACATAACTTGGTTTTGATTTGGTCTTAGATTTGAGTAAATAGGCCATTGATTCCTTAGAATCTGTTGCCTTGAACTATACATGTTTTTTTTTATTTTGGGGATTCCTTAGTTTATTCACCAATTTCTATGTTGGTAGAGATGAATTAGCTAGATTTTCTTGAGGGATTTCCTCAATTCAAACTGAATGTTTGGGTTTATATGGTTGTAATGTGATAAGAGGCTCTTGGTGATTAAATAGTGTGTGTTATGTTTCTAGAAAAAAAATTGCACAACCTCTTGTGTTTTATTCTATTTATTTGAGACACCTTGATCATTTTTTTGTGTTCTCAATCAGTGTTTCTTGCATAGGTTCAATAACATTTCCTTGTTCCTTAGAGGCATAAATATGGATAGAAGTAGAAACTAGAGAGTTGTTAAGTCCTCGATAAGCTGATTAGTATACTGTTGACTTATTTACTTAATATTGTTAATAAGATCTTGATCAGTTGGTTTTGACTATATAATTATTTCATTACCCTTGTTAGAGGAAGAAGGTATGTTTGATAGTGAAAAATCTTACTTTTACTATTGTTTTTCTCCTTCTCTAAAAAAGGTGTGCAATTGCTCCATAGGAAAATCTGAGGGTAATCTAGCATTAGATTCTATGAACCTAAGGAGTTCATATTAATTCTTTTGGTATTCAGTATAATCACCTTTGGATCCTACAGTTTTAGGAATGTCCTTAAAGACAACATAATTGTCTTATCCATCATAAAAGTTCTCATCCTCATAACTAATGTCGTAAGGGACCCCACTATGAGTGAACCTTTAAGTCATGTCTAGAAAGGTTTACTGTATATGTTTGTCTTAGATTTAGATCAATTTTATGAAAATGTTTAAATAAGGTATGGATTTTGATCTTTCTTCCAAGAAAATGACTAAGGTATCAAAGAGACTATAAAAGGAGGGTGTCTTTCAACCACACACAATTAGAAGAATGTGTTCATAAAATTACTCAACCTTTAGGTAAAGTTTAAATTGTATAAATTAGAAGAGGGCATCATAACTTGAAAATCCTAGAGTGTCACTAGTACACTAGAACATATACTTTTGACATACGTTAATACCAAAAAAAACCAGTTCAACTTCAACAAGTGGCTACTAGAAAAATAGAAAAAACCCATTAAAATTAGGAAGAAGACAATGTGAACCAATAAACTCATGATATGAAAACATTCAAAAATTTAAATCTAAAACTAAACGAATAACACAACACCCGCCACATGGTAATAGGAATGGTAGTATAAAATGTGTTCTAAGACTAAAAGCATGAGTGATACACAAGATGACTTGAGTCCACCAAAGATGATAATTTGATAATGAGTCTATAAATGGCTCTCAATTCAAACAAAGAAATTGAACCCAAGTTAAAACAAGTCATTTGGAAATGGAGAATCTAATTTAACACATCAACATTGATAAAATAAAATAAATCTAATTTTGAATTTAAATTTTCAATAAGGGACTTAAGAAAATTTTAAAAAATGTTCTAGACTCAAATGGGCAGCATAACCACACCAAAATGGATGATATGACACCATGTTTAATATAAAAATTTGAAAAAAAAGATGATTTTCACTTGGATAGCGTAACACCCCCCTTGTTTTAAGAAATTTGGGGAAAATGTGTTTGATTTATGATGTTTTGTTAACAAAAAAGTTTTGACCTAAAATAAGACTAGGTAATCTAAGACAAAGACAAATTAAATAGTTAATCATCTTAAGACCTAAAACTGATAAGTTGTGGTAAAATAGGGTTAACTAAAGTATAAAGTTTTTAAATATTTCTAGATGGAGTAGATGCACAAGACATTCACATAAAAATTCAAGAGAAGTAACACATCAATTGGGTCTAT
>JARHVA010009190.1:0-12500 GCA_037957365.1 Torreya grandis
AAAATTTTAGGTATACTTCACTTCATGTGCTCTAAATTTGGATGTGTTCATGATATTCAAGTTACAGTAGTAAATTCTTTAAAGTAAAACTAGTTCTTACATGTGAATTATATATTTCCTTTGATGCTTGCATGGTTTATGATGGAATCTGGGTTCATACTATTTTACATCATGAATTGGCTCATGTATGCTCAAACTAATTAGAACCTTGTCATGATATTCGAGATGCAAGCCTAAAATCATGTTTTCTTTTCTACCTTACCCTCTTTTTTTATATATTTTTTTATCAAATCTCAATTTAGTTTAAGATCATTATTAATATCTATTTATCTTAATATTTAGATCATGAAATATCATAAAGACTCAAGTATAGGACATTGGTGGCTCACAACCACTAAATTAAACAAATATTGTGGATAACTCTGACACTCTACTTCTATTCCACCATAGACATCCCAAATTGTCACCAACTAAAAATCATGCCTTAGATCTTATGGATCCTAAAATGACAAGTGTTTATCAACACTAAGAGCACATGTGAAGTAGTTAGAAGGATCAATACACTCCTTTCTATATTACAAGATAACATGAATTCATAGTGTAAAAATACTAGGATGGCCTTGTGTAGAGGTAGTTTGGGTTGTATTGGGATGTTATAGAGGGGCCTCACTATTGTTCCCATGTGATTTGAGAGATTAGAATTTAGGAACCCCTATTTTGAGAGTGTTAATAATTGTTAGCCTCTTAACATTACAACCAATAGCACGGACACATAATAATGATATAATATATGCATAAGTGACTAAAACATATTTAACATGGTGGTCATATTTTAGACCATTATGGCTTATCATATCTAAACCACCATGGGGTGAGAAACTAAGGCCATGTCAACAAATATGATAGGGACAAGCTAGGTCAATCCCTATAAATGTATAGGGGTAGTGGTATGGGACATTTTAGGTAGCCATACATATATAAGGACCATTTCAACATGTAAATTTACATTAGGTTATGCCTATGGTAATAGACTCAATCTTAGAGCACTGGAAGTGATAACAATAGTAGTGGTGGTATTAGTGACAGATCCTTAGAGTAATATGTGGAGATGGGAAAATCCCCTAGTCCAAATGGAGATGAGGGGAAGATTAATGTACAAGATGTCACAATGACTCTTGTTATCATAATAGGGTTAGGGAATGATAGAGTAATTAGGTCATGGAAATCCAAAAAATCCATGGATATTAGATGTCTAGGCCACTATAAATATCCTAAAGAGAGATACAATTCAAAATCAGAGATATCTTAGGGCTAGATGAGGAGGTGGTTTTTTTATAGAGGTATTTGGAAAGATTTGAGGGTGATACTACTAGGCTACAAGTCCTCATATAGAGAGACACTGATATTACTACATCGAGGGGGTAGGCTACCCATATGACCACTATATAAGGTTATCTTACTCTAATGGATAATTATTTGGAGACAAACATCAATGAGGAAGATAAGGCTTGGTGGTATCCACAAAGGTATAATGAATATGTATAGAGGTTATGTGGGGAGTGAGATATATTGAAATGATTGGTTCTAAAGTAGGATTTGTCTAAGGAATTACCATATATGTCTTAGGCTAGGTATGATGTCATATTGGCCAAAGATAAGGTTGTATATTATCAAAGCTTGTACGAGTCTATAGTACCAACATGGGCTAGGGAAGTAAGCTTTAGGGATCATACCTAGAGAATGAGATCCATTCATACTTCTAGTTCATGTCACACTTCATCATCAAATAGATTAGTGTTTTAACTTGCCCCAAAATAAATAATGATGGATCCACCACAATATCCACCACCACATGTGATAAGGTAGAGTTTTTAGTAGGATACACCTCAAAAGAGTCCTCCCAGAGATGACAAGGGTTAGAGCTAATTTTTATTATAGCTCTACATTTATTTAATTTTATAAAGTATAGGTACATCATGATCTATAAAAATTTACTTTTATATACATAAATATATTCATTTTTCTCACATGATGTAAATAGACTTTGATATTCTTTTGATATATATGATTCTACTTTTGATTCATTATTATTGACTCATGATGTTGATTAGCTCTTTGATAGCAATGTAGATGTATGTTTTTTCCATGATTATATTGTATTTAATTTCTATGATGATGTCATAGATGATTTAGATATCAAATATGATTTATGTTGTATCATTGATCATTATGTAAAATATTTATGACTCTATTTATATTCTCATTTTTATATGTATATTGAGACTAGCATATATGTAGCCATAGTTTTTGATTTCTTTATTTTTAGTGATAGTAACTGCAATAATGTTCTAATTTTTGGCTTTGTTTGTGATCATATTTTAACCATATGTTAAGCACATGATTTATTCTTGCATGACATTGATATATGAGTCTCCTAAGAACTTGATTTTTAATTTGAAAAATGATAGTATACATCATAATTATAAATGAATCATGATAACATTATTTTTCACATGCATAAGGACTAGTTCATATACATATACTAGCAATATAAGATCAATATATGAAAAATCAAGACCTATGTGGAAACCATAATGTAATAAACAATGACATAGCAAAATTAGTTTAGATACAAATGTTAACAAGTTGAGATAAATATATAAAAAATCAAGACCTAAGTCTAAAACATAAAGCATTAAAGAAAAATAAACAATGCATTAAAATAAATTTAAAAAGTGAGAAAGAAAAGTAATGACATACAAAAACATAACTAAAAATAATAAAAATAAAGTAATTAGTGTTTTATCAATGTAATAATAAGATGTTCCTCTCATGGTCTGCCCATATGTATATGGGACACTAGGTAGAACAACATGATAAACTAGACAAAGGGGGAATAAAAAAAGAAGGAAGGGGTGGCTAAGTTATCTCTATATTGCTCACACAAATTACATAATTTATTATGGAATTCATGAAAAATTTAGTTCTCTCAATAATTGGGAAAGAATAAAAGTGATGGAAAATGTGTTAGGATGAAGTGTCTGAGAAGAAAATAGGAATGACTCACAAAAAGTCATGGGCATAATATTAGTATAACAACCCCCTAGGTTTTACTAGAATATAGTATTTTTCTAATTAAATTAAAATTAATTACACATATTCATCCAAAATATGTCACCATGATAAATCTAAGTGATATTTAACTAAATGTATTGTTTTAGTTAACCCCACAAGGTTTATAGATAATTTTTTCTATCTAATTATCACCATGATTATGATATAATAAATCATGAACAATATTGAATAAATAATAAAGATTACATTTATTTCATTAAAGTAAAATACAATTTCATCCATAGATAATACAACATTACAACCACTATTGTACAAGTATAAATGAATAAATAGTATAGTTTCAAAAATAATGTCTCAATAAATAATAATAAAATGATACAAAGCTCCATAGAGCATGAGTTCTCCATGAACTCAAGTATATATCTATAATCTCAAGTGTAGTCTCTAGTGTAGTATTATTGTGGTGAGGAAAATCATCATCTGAGTGCTTTCCCACACCAACCATGGACCATCAATCTTCTACACTATCTCCCAAAAAGATAATGGCCCTCTCTTCATAGATGAGTAGAAAATTATGGTGTGAGAATCCATAGTGACAAACTAGAAATCATGTGCTATAAGATAACTAATGCATGATGTATACCATAAAGAAATCCTTTTTAACATAATATCATACAAACATGTAAACTATATCAAACACATGAAATGACAATGTTTAAGTATAACCATTAATTTGGCCAAAATTTTCAAATATTTAATAATTTATAAGATCAATCAATTTCATACACACCACTTAATCTAATTACACCTTATTTTGCATTGATGGTGATAACTAAGCTTTTGGAATCCATCCATTACTTATTTAGTATTATAAATGCATGATTTGGTTAGTTATATAATAATATTAAAACTAATATATTCAATCAAAATATTTCTTATTAAAAGATAATAAATATGTTAAGTATATAAATATCAAATACATACATTTAATCCATAAAATGTAATGTAATGAATCTAATCATCATCTTATTTATCAAAAAATAATAAATAGAATCATAAACAATCCTCAATAAAAACATATCATATGGGCAAGAATCATATCTAGACTACAAGTTACCCAATATCAATATGTAACTTGAAATATTATTTCATCCATGAAACATAACATTAATCATATTTTATTTATTTATTTATATTCCACAAATATAACCAAATCAAGTCATATAAAAATTTAATAATATTTGTATTTAAATAATTAAATACCTTATTTTAATGCTTCATTTAATCATTAAATACATAACAAAGCACCCATATTACCCTGCTATAATAATAATGTTCACTAGCATATAAAAAGTTGTGTACATCTACATATGGTATCCATTATTATATTTATATCCCTATCAAAAAATCATATGTTTATACCATGTATATATGTGCAATTTTTTAATTGTTAAGTATACATAAAAAAATTTGTACAATCACTAGTCTAGGAATGTATACGTTATACTCGAAGTAGAGAATCTACTATCCATGATCTTAGAGTATCTCGTATACTATTGGTATAAATTGAAACTACAATAATTTGTCTCAAACATTTCATATACCAAACAATTCCCAATTCTATTGTTTCAATTAAAATGCACATAAAACACATGATTATCAATTTAAACTTATCCAATCAATTATTTACCAATTTTATTATTTCAAAATACATAAATCAATCAAAACATGGGACTATTTGAATTTCTTGCATATATAATAATCAAATATTATATACTTAGCTGACTATGTAAAAATATTGAGAATTTTGTAGAATATAACTCAGTCCTTGACAACATATATATGCCTCATACAATATACTATTTAATCAAATACTCAATCCTACTATAGTTTATATGAGGGTCTCACTTGTAATTTAAAATAAAAAAGAAAAAATAAAAATAAGAGTTTATATAATATATAGACAAAACAAGATAATCATTCCATTAATAAACTCATCTATGTAATTTATATAGTCTATACTAAATTGAATACAGAATCCTTTAAAATAAATATATTTCATAAATCTAAGTATACATAGATTAACATTTGACATAAAACACATAATCCCCATTTTATAAATTTGTTCATTTAATGTGAATACATATCCAATTGTATATTATTTTACCCAATCGTAATTTCCTCTAATATTTACCAAAGGCAACATTAATAGGTTTCAAGGCTTTATATGTTTATGGATAAGTAAGAAATTTAACTCAATTCCATATATATATATATATATATATATATATATATATATATATATATATATATATATATATATATATATATATACACATATATAATTATGTATGCTAGAGGATAATATAACACAGACTAAGTATTGTTCCCCCATAATAAATAATCCTTAATTTAGTTCAAAATCAATATGAACAATAATTTATTCAAAAATATTTAACCTTGGTAAATACATACATACATACATACATATTCCTTTATATTTAATAATGGTATAAAAACCTATAACTTTATTACCACAAATTTCCAACTTAGGTATATAAACATCACTAAATTTCTTATATTCAATACATAATTCAATCCATATGTATGCCTTAATGTTTATATCCCCAAACTAGTTTGACAACTAAAACTAAGTCTAAGACCCTACCTAGTCTAGACATAAATACCCATTTAATAAAATAACCATACTATGAATTTATAGGTTTTACAAATTTGAAACATGTATTAACTCATAGTTTTCATGGTGTCAATATAAACATGGTGAAAATTCTACAGTTCTAGCCATTCCACTTAGGGTTACTATGGGTTGTATGTAGGGTTCTATGGATGTCTAAGCCATCCATAGGGTCCTACATTCATACCATATATATTTTATGATTTCAAGTCAACTAAAACTAGTAAACTCTTTTATCATTTCATTTCCAAAACTCATCAAACTATCAAACATGAATTTAAATTACATCACCAACCTATGAAATATAATTATAATGTCAAGAAATTCAAATTTATATTCTCTTCTTAGCTAAAAACCCCTTTGTCTACTTCTGATTGTTATGCCCATGTATTCAATGCCCTCATAGGTCTCTCTCCACTTACTTTTATTCACCTCCATGCTCAAGAAAAAAATAATGACTAAAACAATGCATGACATGAATAACTCAATAGAAAAAATAGTTTTCTACCATTTTCTCATTTATAAATCTTCCAACTCCATAATTTTTTTTTAAATTATTGAAAAATCAAGTCAAATACAAATAAAAAACCCTATTCATCTTTAACCTTCTAAATAATAATAAAACAATCATTATATAATCCTTCAAAATATGCATGTTTGTTGACTTATATTAAAATCATGTATCAAATTTATAAAGTCCTTCAAACACTATAATATCCATTCTAAGTCAACTAAACAACAAGTCCACATAACATAATAACCATATGATAAGGTAAATATAACATATGACTATTAAGAAACCATCGACGATACTAATAAGTCAACCAAGAATAAAACACAATGGCATCCATATAATCATTAACTAATGAGATTATCTATATGAATTTTCATATCATTATGTTTATTTACTAAGAACTATGGATTTATATTAGTCTTAAGTCAATAAACTCAATTTCATTATACCATGTCAAAACAATGTCATTCGATAATGCTAACAAGGAATTATAATTTACTAATGACTAAGTACATTTTTATTTAACTATTATAGATGATAATAGTAACCTAATAAGCTTTGTTAATTACTTTAAAAAATTATCAATATAAGCAATAAAACATGACTATTATTATAATAATGAATCCAAATAAAACACTATTTATAAAACACTTAATTATAACCAAGATAATAGTAAGTCATGTTAAAACATGAGCCGATTTATTCAAACAATTAAGCAATAACATTAAAAATTATTAATGTAGTAACAAAACTAGATTGGTTAAATCACATGATAATAATAACACGATCATAAAAAAATGATAAGATCACAATAGATATACATAACATGAATCAAAACACAATACAACTATCTAACTCAAATAATAATCATAAAACATGTTAATCTACTATGGTGGGTGTGTAGGTTTCTAGTATTTATATTTGTCATACCCAACTCCTCCATCTACACCACCTTATCCAATTATTCCATCCCTCTTTCACACTCTGAGGGATGATTCTATCCTACATCCAACTCATAATAATAAAACTAGTTATCCTGAAACATTATGAAATCCTTAAAATATGATGTATAAACTAACAAACATGATCATAATGTACATCATATAAAATTATAACTAATCTCTTATAAAATAAATAATGTAAATCAAGCATAATATAATTATCCTATTGGCCATTTTTGGCCATTTTTGGCCCACATATAAGGATCATGCATGGTTTGATGAAACAGTGGATCAAGGGTTAGAAACAGGTGTAATATTGTAAAATGAAGGATCCAAGTAGGTTCTCATAGATTTTAAGCATTCAAAAGTATGGACCAAGTTACATAAACTGTAAGAATCCATCATAACCTTTAAATATTAATCAAAGGATGAATTGTACACATTTTAAGAGTCAGACCATCATGTAAGAGCAAATAGACTAGTCTACTTGTGAAATTTTTATCTTCACTCAAGAAGCCCTCGTGAGCCAATAGATCACACGCGATTGTATTTATAAATACTAGCATAATCCTATGAAATTTTCATGCACACATGAGCTTTCTAGCTCAATTTATAAGCTTTTATAGTTGGACCTATAACATAGGACATTCATGTTAACATCAAGTTTAATCTTGATCAAAATAAATCCTTTTGAGTTTAAATTTGATGGCCACATGAATGTCATTTTATAGGAGTGTAGACATCAATTTTAATCTCATAAAATAGTCATTGGTTTTTAAATAGTGGTTCCTATTAGATCTATCGGTTCTCACTCAATCATAGAGATCAAGATTGATGATGAGAGAAAAGGTCAATATGTCAACAACTTGAGTTATACATCAACAACCAATTAGAATAAAGATGAGCCCAAGACTTTTGATGGAGGCCGATAAGCCATTTTCAATGAAAGAAAATATGTCTTTTGGGGTTATCATGTCTCCATTGAATCTCAATCCAATGATATTAAAGGGACACACTGATGTAGACAAGGTGTTCAATAATATATAAGACCATCATTAAGGATAAATATGGACCTCTAGCTCATAAATCATATTTTATAGAGTCATTCCTATGACAAAATTTGTCATTCTTAAAAGAGGACCTATCTATATAATGATATCTTGGTTCCTATAGAGATAAAATGGGTCTATTTGAACCTATTTGGATCTAGAAAAGAGCCAATAAAATCTATAGGTCTATATTAATATAGAAAACTATAAAAATATCAATAATCTTAGATTGGTTTTCCATCTATAGGATGAACCTATGATCTAGATATGAAAATGGAGTAGATATGTGTTTCATGTAAATGGGCTCATTTTTCAACATGGATTCATCATCGAAAAAGTAGGTACTAATTAACATTCATGGCATACCTCTGCCAAGTTCAATATTTGAGTATTTGATCCTCATAAACATGTCAAGTGGACTTAGGGTCTAAAGGTGGTGAACTAGTAGTTAGAGAAGTAGTTAAGGGCATTGATCCCAAATAGAATTTTTCATCATGATAAATAATCCCTTGTCTTTTAGTGGGATCTCTCAACCAATGGGAGGATCTTAAGAACTATTGGGATAAAAGGAGGTCCATTTTTTTATCAAGGCATGCATACAAAAAGCAATTAAGGATCTACCACCTCACTTCTTGATCTTGATGACTTTTCTCCACTCCAAGGCATTATTATCTCTCTCTCTCTCTCTCTCTCTCTCTCTCTCTCTCTCTCTCTCTCTCTCTCTCTCTCTCTCTCTCTCTCTCTCTCTCTCTCTCTCTCTCTCTCTCTCTCTCTCTCTCTCTCCTATATATCCTTGTCTCTTTCCCATTGAAGGGGTTTTCATATTTTAGACTTTTTATATTTTTAGGAGACATGGGTACTCTCTGATATATTACTAAATATGCTCATCTTGATTAGTCTCAACCCTATTAAGTATTTTTATGGACTACCTCTTGATGTAATATATGACTTTCTTTGCCTATGTCCTACCTTAGATTTGGTTTGTTGAGTTGTGCATGATGGCATTGTGTGAAGGAGAGTCTTCCTTATCCATTATCCTCCTTTTTACCTTGTTTAAGGAGTTTTTAATGATTTTTGTAAGTCTAGATTAGTGTTCTAGTCTGAACCTCTTTATGAAATACTTATGCAATTAGCTTGATATTGAGGTTGTGTAAGCTATTGGTATCTTCTATAGAAATAGTTTGGATTTAAGATTATTGGATTTTCCAATTTGGAGCATCACCTAGTTAACTTTATTAGGATCATTTATCCTCTTTCTAACCCTTTTACATATGAATCATTAGTTTTAAGTGAGTATCAAAGAGGAAGCTAACCTACTCGTGAGGTTCAACCTCACCATTGGTGACCCATAACTTGGGTTTTTCCCATTATGTATCTCAATTGAAAATGGCTTGAAGAACCCTCTCTAAGGTTGCAAATTAATCCTAAAATATTTTTTATCATGCCTAATGGGATTAAGGTTCAAAGTAGTAGAAATATTTTTGGTGTTATTTTTCTACATATCAACCTTTAGAGGCATTCTAGAAACATCAATGGTGAATTCAAACTTCTATCAGCTAGTTTGAGTAGTCCATGTGCCTAATCATCATTATATGGTATGTACAATCTATCATCTTTTGATCAAAATGTTTTTTCTCTACCTCAACATCCTTGATATGGGGTTAGAAATGTTTATGGCTTCACCTCAAGTGTTCCTCAAGATTTAGTGCAATAGCATTTTTAGGCTCAAAGTGTCCCTAGTTTTTCCCCAAACTAATCCATTTAAATTTGGAAGCAAATGCTTTCAACCTAGCTAAAACACATGATAATCCTTAATACACATAGGGGATACAGTCAAGATATCCCTGATCACATAATTCATGACATAAAAGGTGCATTATAACTAATGAAAGACAAGTGGGTACCTATTGAGAGAGCAAATTGGGAAACATCTCAAGTGAGATGTTGGATGTAAGTGGTTACATTTAAATCATTAGGATAAATTAAGAAACCTTGAAGAGTAGCAGGTCCCATTCCATCAACCTTATATAGCTTCATACACACCACCTTAACCCTCATATAGTCCACCCATCCTTCCCCAAAGAACTACTCAAAGTGACCCCTATTATGCTCCAAGTCCTTCATGGATTCCTTAGACTTTCCATTCTTATAATGCAATCCAAGCAAGCCTTCAAAGAAAAAAAGTAGACTATTGTGGAACAACCTAGTGTTGATATCCAAGATCCCACATATCTTCCTCAAGACCCCTATTGTACCCTATACCAACCCTCTTATGTTACTTATATACATTAGGCACTTACCACCTTAAATAGAGGATTTTCAAAGAGAATATAGATATACAAATCAAATAATTAGAGAAAAAAATTGAAGAAAGAGGAAGATAATCAAAATCAAGAAAAGGAAGTTTCCCACACATTCCCATCATGGAAACTAGTGAAGGAAGGCATGCAGATAAATAAGGAGGTATTAATTATTAAATTCAAAGAAGTAATTCAATAAAAATAGGTTTATCTCTAAACTTTTCCCTCATGGAAATCAATTTAGAAAGGATTTCAACAAGATGAGGTGCTAGTTGAGGTAGCCCAATAGGTAGTTTTGAAGGAGGAATATGTTATACAAAAATTAAATAAAATAAACATATCTTAGCTCAATGAGCTTGGTGTATAAGAGTTTTGAGACTCCTTTTCCTTCCCCTAAGAGCTACCAAATAGACCATTCAAAGTCCCTAGCTGGAAGGATAATATCATAAGCTACACGCAAGGTGAACTTATTGACCCTCCCACCATCTCCCTCTCAAATAAAAAGACTATTATACAAAGGATAGAGGAGGATATTGCAGTCATAAATGAACCTAAAGAGGACAATGCCAATGTCTATGATGAGATCATAATAGGTAGCCCACTTCATTCAACAGGGGAAGAGTCAGGTTTGTACCAGCTTTCTTGGCATGGATTTGACACTAATAAGTTACATCCTAATGAAGACAATCCTTAAGTTGAAAATGAAATAGACCTTGAATGGAATATTAAAAGTACATTCTACATATATCAAGAAGAGGATCATAATTGGAAACTAGAGGGTGGTTCACTTTAGGGTGAGTTGTTAAATGAAGATAGCCTTGATGGATTAGAGCTGATGGAAGGGAAATCAGACCTTGAGAAAGACAAAGGCATCTTTTTAGACCTTATATGTTCAAATCAACCTTCATTTATAGTTTAACAACAAGATGAAATCTTGAGTGAGGTTGATGAAGAAGACATCTTGAGTACTCAAGAAGTATAACTTGATGAACAACCACTTTATGTGATTGAGGAAAATCTTAAGGGTGAAAAAGATATTATCATATGAATATGAGCTTTAGAGAGAAAATAATTGCCAACTCAAGATCATATTGCATAAACCAACAAGAGATAAGGATTTGGAGGACTTGTTTGAGATCTTGGGATCAAGCTATGTGCCTTTTTAGGGAGATTCTAATTTGATGGCGCTTGAGGAACATAATGATGGAGTAGTAATGTATAAAAATGAGGTAAAACCTGATTGCTCAATGTTTGTACTGACAAAAAGATGTCCTATCATATCCTTAACTCAATTATACAATGACAAGAATGATCCATCACAAGTTGTGCTGAATCTAGAACACAAATTTGAGCATTAAGAAGAGCAGGATTAGCTTGCCTATTCACTCAAAGGTGCTTATGTGTTAAATCAATCAGATTGGCTAGATAAGTTTATTTTTGTTCTTTATCTTAGAGAGGTGTATTATGAATATGTTCATTACCATTCCTTCTCCATATTTGGTTGGTTTCCCTCAAGCCTGTAAGTATATTAGATTATTAAGGAAGGTAAGCTATTTTGTACAAATAGTTAATGGTTTTGTATAGGTTTCATTCTAACTGGTTAGTTTAGGGTAGGTAGATTTTATAATTTCCTCTAAGTGCCTTGTGCACATTTCCTTTATGTTTTGTTGTTTCCTTTTACAAAGTGCCTTGGGCACTTTGTTCTTTCTTTTCTTTTTACTTTTTACTTCAAGAGATCTTTTATAGGGGCAGCCTCGTATCATTTTCATAATCAGCCCAATTTCATAGAAGAGGCTCCATGCCCAATGGAGTAGACTAGGCACATGGTCTAGGATCTATTACATACATAAGCATGCAACCCCTATGAGTCACCAAATATATTGGCCATTTTTGGCCCACATACAAAGCTTTTGCATAGTTTGATGA
>JARHVA010009190.1:17500-20000 GCA_037957365.1 Torreya grandis
CTCATCAACCTAGATTATGTGAAGGTTTTACTTGTATAAGTGATATTTATTTTCTTATTTTTATATGTAGGGGTTAGATCTATTATAGAAATAGAGAAGGCATTAGTGCCAAATTCTTTGGCAATAGGCTTAACAGTTATGGCCTTAACCCACACATTTTTTTAGTGTTTGTGATGGATTTTCTTGACATTATATATGGGATTTAACATCTTCAAATGACACCTAAATCCCACTATCACATTGGGATTATTAGGTATGTTCTCTAATAGATTGGGTAATACCAAGGCTATGTACTATCTTACTATTTACTCATATTTTTGCACATGACCTGGTGACACCTATACCTACATTGGAATGACTAATGACATGGTTTCATTGGGTGATATGGAGATGATGTTGATTTTATGGTTGATCTTTACTGTGTATGTACCTATGTTGAATGTGACACCTTTGACTAAATGCTAGTACAAACATGCCTAGAATAGTCCAACTACTCATCATTGATCCTCCATTACCTAAAACTCATCACTATCAGTACTTAAACCCTCTACTCTCCATTAGAATATCAAACCACCCTCATCATATGGTTTCCCAATGTTTAAGTATATATTCCAAAAGACCAACATTTAAGAAGTTAAAAACAAGTTTTATATCAAATACAATTGCTTAATTTCATATCGCAATGGGATAGTAATAATTTTTTGATGGCCCTTAATGTAAGGTGAGGTTGATGGTTTTAATCCTTTAAATAATCTAAGATTAACTTTTTTTACTCATTTTTAAAATTTTTCTTTTGGATCTTATATTACTAGATAAGAAGGTTTCTCATGCAAATTGTGAGGGAGGGGACATTTTTCTTCGTGGCAAACATCAATTTGTGGAAACAAATTTTAAAGTGGGGGGATTTGTTTAAAGTTGGTTATTTTAAAAGGGTGGAATATCTTAAAAAGGGGAAATTTTTTTATAAATTTTAAAGGATGGTTGTTATTATCCAAGTGGTGAGAATTATTGAAAGGGGGACAATAAAATTTTATAAAGCATTGTAATTCCTTTTTTAATGATCCTTAAAAAGAGGTACATTATATTCTTTTTGACACACACAATTCATATTGATTGTTAAAGACATAGGTTAAGGACTGGTATAACAAGCAATCAGATCCCCCCACATACACTTTTATGGTTTTATTTTGCTTTGTACATTGACATATTTTAGATAGATCTTGATGTCTAAATTTTGAGTGTCCATTATTACTATTCTCATTTGTAGATGCATTTTGAATAGTAAATAATGTATAGATGTTTTATATCATTCTTCCTTCTACTTTTTTTATGTTCCTTTATTATTTTAGATCCTTATTTTTTTTTTTGGGAACATGCATCTCTCATTTCACAAATGATGTCTTCCATATCTTGAATACATTTTGGAGGTTCTTGCATCACTTGGTGATATTTTTTATGATGAGACCTATCTTGTAGTCACACTGAGATTCATGGAGATTTATCATTCATTTTTGTATGTTACATGTTGATAACATTTTTCTTTAGTTATGTGACTATCCCATCACCACTAGGGACATATATTGAGATATTTACATCTATATATTTGATTTTGGATAGTATCCTTTATATTTTAGTGGAAATTGTTATCCTTTTTAATGGTAGATGGTCTGATGAATCCTAGTGTCAATATTTTAGTGTTTGCATAGTTATTAAGAGATTTTTATTTTTATATATGATGTTAATAATAAACTTTATATTTTTTTATCAAAATTGATCTCCTTCTAAAGTTTAGTTATTCTAGTGAATCCCAGTGTCATCATTTAAGTGTCTTAGTAATGGAATTTTTCCACTCATGCAATTTTTTGAGTCATTGTACCCACTTCAATATTATAGGGGGTATGTTCAAATACTACAAGTGTTATGCTCCTTGTTATCCCTTGGTGCACCACATTTCTATTGGAGGTATTTATTTATCCACTTTTGTTTGATGGGATTCATTTCATCAAGTGAACCTACTATGGCATTATGTTGAGATTCTAAGTCATGTTTCCTGGGATGACTTATAACATAAGTTATCTTTTCAACTTTAATTTCAGTTCTACTAGATTTTGGGTACCTTGTAGTGATAAATTTCATGCATGGTGACTCTTTTCCCCCAATTTTGTGATTAGTACTAAGTGAGCCTCATAAAAAGTTCTAAATCATATTTGAATTTGAGGTTACAATGACTCAACATCCATGTATTTAGGTAAAATGGAGTGTTTACCATAGGGACACTTTGTATTTCATTATGATTTTGTACATGGATACCTGATCAAGCCTCATTATTGGGACCCATTTAATCTCCTTGCTTGATCCTTTATCCCTCTATATTTATGTTCTTAAGGGAGGGTGTTGGAGTAAGTTCATAGTCTTGATTTGTGATTTATTTATTTTATTATTAGAGACATTAATCTATTTTATGCATGTATTTGTTGAGTGCACATTAATATTAGACAAT
>JARHVA010009190.1:25000-132500 GCA_037957365.1 Torreya grandis
CAACCATACTTAGATTCCAATTATTTTAAATATTGTTATGATTATAGGTCATCAAGAATAGAGACCTCCATTCCAGATTGGTGTATTTTTAAGCATTGGTGAAGTGTGGAAGGAATTGAAATTAGTTAATATATATAATGGAATCTAACAAGATAATTTTAAGGAAACTTAATTTCAATGACATATAAAAGGGTATCATGGGTGATAGGCCCAACAATGACTCGTGAGAAAATTATGCCTTGTGATTCTCTCCTTGCATTATCATGTGACTTGATAGTTATAATATCTAGATGTAAATATACTAATGTACACCCCAAATGTTTTATAATTTTTAGTGAGGCTATATTTAGTCAAAAACCATTGTGAATGAGAACTTATTTAATCTTGTTTTAGGAAATGATGGATTCAATATGAGGGGATTTTGGTGTAGGGGACCAAGTGATGACATTTCACTTTTTCCCAAATGTAAGATGTTGAATTGGGGATAGATGATCTACAAGTGCTTGGAAGGTGGTAGGATAAATTTCATGTGACACATTGTATTTTTAAATAAAAGATCATATAATATCATTTTGGAAATTTTAACATACACAAGAAATGTAGGATATAAATATACATAGGAGTATTATTTAAGATAATATTTCTTCTCAACTAAATGAGGAAAAGGTTTAGATTTAAAAGGAAAGGATACATATAGCTTATTAATGTTAGGAGAAGGTGAAGGACCTTGAAGTTTAACCTTTAGATGTCTAGCTATCACAACACAATTTAGAGGTGGTGAAGGGTTACTTTTACTAGAATAAGATAACATAGGACCAATAGTAGTGACCCATGGGAGTAAAGTTACCATAATGCTAGTGCATTTTAGAAAAGGGTAATTAGGCTATGAATGAGGGGTTCATAAATAGATGAGGTAACACTTTGAGATGTATTGTAAGGATGATGGGAATTGATTTTAATTATAGCTACATGATTATTATTAATTCAACTTATAACATTTTTTATTCATATGGGACATCATGGTAGATAATTTTATTGGCTTTGCAATCTTGACCTTCATTACAATTTCTTGATTATAATGCTACCCTTGATTTTCATGTTGATTACATGATAAATGTTGTTTTTTAAAGTTGTGCTTTGAAAATGGGTCTTTATAGATACCCATTTTTTAATTATATGTAGAAGCAACATTATCCAACTCAATGTCACCATGTTATAGTAAATCTTGAATGAAGTGCCTTAATTGTATTCTCCTATGAATTATATGCCCTTTGACATGGTGTAAATCACAATATTCATTGTAGATATACTATGGAGGATTTGGTTGGTCTTTTGGAAAATGTTTTATATTTGGATAAATGACCATCTTAGTTGAAACTAAATTCTAAAATATGTCTAATATATGCTTACCAAGATTACTAAAGTATCCTTTACGATATTAATTATTTTGAGGAGGTGGTCTTTGAATGTAATGGTTGGAGTATATGGAGTATTTTTGATAGGTATTGGTTGTAACATCTAAAAAAATATTTAATATATTACTCCATTTATTACAAAATTATTGTTTTTATAAAGGGATTTGGGATTCTAAAATGTATTTGCCTATACCTATGGATGACCTTGATCTTACCCCTGATTATAAGTGTTTTTTCAATTTACACTCTTTTTATTTATATTCTCCTTAAATGTTTTTGAATAATGGAGTTTTAAGTTATGATCCACATATGAATTAAAATTGGAAGTTAAGGTATTCACCATTTGTTTAATTGGAAGGTTATGTGGAAAAAGACTAGCTAAGCTTCTCCATCATTGTAGGTAATCCAAAAAACATTCCTCACCACATTGTTTCACACTGCATAAGTTGACCATGGTCAAATAATGTTCTATATTTGAAGATAAATTATTTAATTTTTTTAAATAATACATAAAAGGTGATGAAAAACCCTTTTATAAAGTTTAAAAACCATTTGAAATCTTGTCTACCTAAACTGCATGACAACAAATGAAGTAGATACACATTACTATATGTTACTTCTTGATACACCACAAATAAATCTTTTAGGTTATCTATAGGATCACACTTTGCCTTATGCATATCAAACTTGGGTGTATAAAAATGAGATGGGAAAGTTACTTTGATAATGTTCATGTCAAATGGATATGGACATATTTCATCTAATTTGTTCTTTTTACCCTAATTTTCTACTTGGAGCCTAATAACACCATTATTTATCTCCTAAAATTATAGAGAGTGGGTAAATTATGGGAATGGGGAAGGTTATTTTGATAAATATTTATAGGGGGTCATATTCATTAGCATAGATAGGAATATTTAGATTAAAATAAGTTGCGATGGGTAGCCTTTGGGCTGAGTTATTAGTGTTGTTCACCATATAGCCTAGATTATATTGTTTATATGGTTATTAATTCTATTGAATAGTATTAGGAGGTGAATTAGAAACATGTTATTAGTTTGGATGAATTTTCAATTGATATGGGGTATATTTATTGAGGTGGATTAGTTGTTTAGAGTTTACAGGAAATTGTTTTGAATTAGAGGTAATGTGTTGGGAGTTGTTTACAACTAGTTGTTACAAAATGGAATGGAAATATTGGGAAATATGAGGAGTGTTTGGGAATTATCTAAAACTTTTTATTGCACACTAGATGAGGGGACTTATGGGGACAAAGTAATACCTTGATGTTGATTTTTAAATGCTTGCAGTGGAGTGATAGTTTATAATAATGTATCCATGAGAAACATTTGTTTGGGTATCATAGATAAATATAAATTTGATGTAATATTAGCTAAAGGATATTATTTTTGTTTCTTATTGGGTTGATTTTACTCCATAAGTGGAATATTATTCAAATAAGTAGTCAGGGTAGGAACTCAATAGGATTTAATTTGGCTCATTTATTATAGTTTTGTAATGATAATTTTTATACTTGGGATGGGACCTACAAGTTGCCCCTTTCCTTTACTTGATGATTTTAAAACTTAAGTATAAGTTCACATAGGGTCCTATCCATGCATATAATTTGACTCAATATATATATATATATATATATATATATATATATATATATCCTCTATTTGAAAATGGGTACACATGTATTCTACTCTGAGTGTTACCTCATCATATACAAGTTGATATACATCTTATTTTTCTTTGCTTTCATTATCTTGGAAAGACCTAGATAGATCATAAAACCATTATCCCTTAGAATTAAAGTTATACACAACCCCACTTATTATATATCTAGTCATTTAAGATTGAATGATATTCATATCAAATCAAGAAGAGAAAATGAAGTGATTTGATATGAACTTGTGCAACACTTGGTTTTAACTATTCAAAGTGAGACTTATGAATTTCAAAAATGCTTTCGAAGAATGTTTTGAACATAAGTGTTATTTTAAGATGCCATTTTAATATTTTATGACAAAATTAGAAGGTTCAAGCTTAAAATTTGTTAAAGTGGAATTTTAGGGTAAAATGACATTATTTGATTTGAATTATCTTACATAAATTAGAACAAACTAGTGTAATGGTAAAGAATGACCTCTTAAAACATCCCTTAACCAAATTTTATATTGAAATATCAAAAATTATGAACTTTTATTTAGGATTTGAGTTGTATTTAGGTTTGAATTTAATATTTGACTGAGCTCAAGTTGACTCTAGGTGAATTTTACAAGTTAAATTTAGTTGAATTTTGAAAGTTGACCTTAGCTAAAAAAAATTAAAGTTTACCTTGGTTTAATTTTGAATTTATACCTTAGTTTAATTTTAAAATTTGACATATTTTTTACATTTTAAAGTTGTAATTATACTTTTGGTTCAAATTGAACCTAATTGGGGTTTTGAATGAGAAAAGGATATTGGTTTATATAACCCTGATTTAAATTTTGTTTTGAAATGGAGAAAATTATGGTAAAATAGTTACAAAGTACTATAAAAATGGGTAGTGTAATTTTTTACAATAGAACAAAGTTGACCCAGAAATTGTGTTGAGTAACACCTTACTACATAAGTCTAAAATGGCAATGTTTTTGACTTTGGATTTTTTTAAAATTTATTTTGATGTGTAGGGTGGGTCACACAAAATGATTATAATATGACAAATAATAAATATAACACAGTCAAAATAATTTGTATCTTTAGTGTAAGAATTTTTGTGTAATGAAAATGTAGTCCTCATGAATACCTTAATTGAAGTTGTAATATATTAGTTTCACGTAACCCCCACTTCGATTGCTACATCACAAAATATTGGAGGATATTGATTTTTCTCACACTTAAATTTGTTTATGGCTGAAGGTATTAATATAAAATTTTAAGATGGCTTCCTTAAATTATCCCCAATATACATTTTGGTATGTAGGGCTCAAAATCCATTAAAAAATAATAATGAGTAATAAACTAAAAAGAGGGTCTAGTCCATCTGTGAGAACTTCAACCATAAACATCTCACTAAAGTTATAATACCAATTTAAACTTTGAGGGTGAGGTTTGATAGTTAGCATTATGTTTAAACCCCTTTCTATCACAAAACCCTTTATGTGTAAGTTTTATATGATCTTAACAATAATTTCCCTAAATTTGTATCACCCATCAGATGTTTGGGGTTGGTACATATGTTGGGAGATGAAACCTTAGGTTTTTCACCATAAGAACTCATGAGAAGTATATTAAATCCACCATGCACAATCAAAATATAACAAAAAATAGGAAAATAATAATTTGTGTGTTTTTTCTCACCCAGGCTCCCTAAAGTGGGCAAGGGGACAATATAAACATAATAGACTATTTACAAGTGAGAAACCAAAGTAAACTTGAAAAAAATAAAAGAAAAGAATAATTTATTGAGAACACCAAATAGAAGTGTTGGTTATTTTTAGTTTCACTGAATAAAAGTATTCAAAAGTTTGTTATTTGTGTAGAAACCACATCTTTGTTAGGTAGACCTATAAGAAACAATTTTAATATTTTTCTTTTAGTCTTTGGTAAGTAGTAGAAGTTGAAAAGGTATATTTTTAGCTCATAATAAAAAATAATAGTGTGATCCCACTATTTATTAGGTAAATTCCATAATTTAATAAGGTGATCCCACTATTTTGTAGAGACAAAAATAAGTAACTAGGGAACTAGTGATTCTATCGATTATAAGCGTGACATTCATGATTTTTAGGGTGATAACATTGTCTTGCAAGACATTCATGCTAATATTAAAAATTATAGAACTACTAAAACATAAATAATGTCACATTAATAATCTCATCCTTATGTAGGATAACTCATCATTTACAAAGTATATTTCAATTATTTGTAGGGAATTCCCACCATTATGGTTGTTAATGTCATCATTTTGATGGTTTAAACATATAAACATATTCACACCAACCTAAAGGTCATTCTCAATTATATGTAATGTGTTATTATAATTTTATTAAAAACACATAGAGATATAAAAAAATATAATAATGATATCTTCATTACATTGGTTGATATAACTGATTATGAGGAGAGTTCCTACTAATATGTAAATCATTATCACTCATGTAAGTACCTAGTCTTCATAGTATTTCAATGACTATGTAAGAGGTCATAAAGAATGGGGAATTAATTGTGGGAAGATATTTACATTTTAATTTTCATGCATATAGCATTCATGGGATGATAGTTATACTTCACATGATAGCCTAAATTTGTTTAGCTAAGGAAAGTTATCTAGATTCATTAATGTCAAAAATCTTCTTGTTTTGCCAAAGTGATTTGAGTGTCTTATTTATAATAAACTTTTTATACATTTTTATTTCCTATAAATCCACAACCAATAATTTCACATTACCCCTTGATAGGCAAGTTTTTAAAAAAAATCTATTTCCCAACTTCTAGATTGCTTATTATTGTTATCTTCTCATACATGATCATAATAGGTTTGTTTTGGTTTAATTCATCTTAAGAACAAATTTTTTATCTTTGAGTGACTCTATATTAATTCTTTAAATCATTTCCTTATCCTTCTTGTATTTTACTATTTTTATTTAAAATAATAAATTTATTTGTCACCTTTTTTGCTAACCATTCCATTCCTTTTTGTATTCATTTTTCCCATTATTGAGTGAGTTTGGATTGTTACTTCTCATTCATCAATGTTTTTTTTTTTTTTAATTTATGTTCCTTTTTTTATTGTTGAGTGAGTTTTGATTGTTAATTATCATTCAAAAATGTTTTTTTTACTTCATGTTGTTTTTACATTGTTGAGTGAATTTGGATTGTCACTTCTCTTTCATCAATGTTGTTTAACTTTACATTATTTTTCCATCTTTGTTTAAGTATGTTTTATTAATTATTTTACATTGAGTTTGAATCCACTATTCTAGTTTCATATTTCCTTAATTTGATCTAGTTCATTACTTTTCTTACTTAAGGTACATTTTTTTGGGTTTGTTGGTCATTTTATATCTTTGGATGTTTAGTTGATTTAATCCAATTTTATCCATTTCTCCTTTGTATTTTGGTTATAATTTAGCATTTTTCAACCCAGATTACTACTTTTTAAAGTGAATTATTCAATTATGCAAAGTTCATTTATTTTTATTTCCCTATGATTGTTTATTTTTTCTCTTTAGTTTTGTATCCTTAGGGTTTGTCCAAAGTAGTTAATATGCCCTACATGGTCAAAACTAAAAATAAAATAGAAAACCATTTAGAGATAAAGGTAATTCAAGGTATGTATATTATAATTTAATTTATTACTAAAAATTCCTTGCTATCATTTCAAATTCAAATTTTCAATTTATGTTTTTCACTATAATTTATTAGCTTAATGTTGTGCATTATTATTTTTTTTTCTTGAATAACCATCCCATGTTAAAGTTGTGTGACATGTGATGAGATTAAGGTGGGAAATATGTATAAAAAAAATATATTTAATATTTATCATTTAATGATGCTTTCTCTCTTACAAAAAAATTGTATGTTTCATTCCATCTGAGTGCATACTTTAAAGAGTGCATTAAGAAAGGTGTGGTATACCTTTGGTGATTTGAGATAGTGTTTTCCCTATACCATTACTTAAAACCACTATAATTTACTTATATCCAAATCCCTAAGTAATTAATACTGACTTATACATTCCCTTAAGCAATTCACCTTCCTAAATATCCCCTAACTAATCATAGGCCCATTTTTTTTTCACTTTTCCTACTATGTCATCCTAATCGATGTTGTTGGGAATTTAACACATGTTACAAAATTATATTAACCCAACCAACCTAGCTTGAGACATAATGACTATATTTTTTTCCTAAAAATATTAACCTAGATGATCTTTTCAGCTAAATTTTAGAGGGGAATTAGGGTCATTAGTTCGTTATAAATTTCCACTTCACTTCATTTATAAATAGAGAAACATTCATGTTCATATTGTTACATCCCACAATTATACTATTTATACATTATATGAGTCACTACATAGGGTTTATCTTGGAGATAAATAAGCTTTTCTTGTGGGAAAATATTGGATGCAAAGTAGGAGTATTTTATCCTAGAGATGATTTCTATACTTTTATCTTATAAATTCACAACAAAATCTTGCCAAAGAACCATTGGACAAGGGAGATATTGAGGAATGTCCTCAATTACTGATCCTTCAAGTAAAACTATACTTTAATCTCAAATAATATCCATAAAATACTTATAACTATCAAGTCAAGGATACAGTGATGAGCTCTATGAGGAACCAAATGAATGAGGCTCAATGTTATGGTTTACTTTTGATTTTAAATATTCCACATATTATATTTCATATTTTTTATTTTATGTCAAATTAAATTCTAAAATAAACTCCATCATCCTTAAGATAAATAAAAACACAAACTCTATTGGTGTTATGTCACACTACTTACACACCCCATGCAAAAAACCACTTTGCCTTTTTATACTTATCTTACTTTGATAATGGAATCTGATGATGGGAAATGTGTAAGGAAAGTAAAATAAAGTAATACAAATATAAAAAAGAGACATAATTATTCCAAGACAAAGGAAACACATACAAGAATAAAGAATAAATAATGATGCATAAAGGAGAAGCTTGTATGGTTCTAATGGAAGAAGATTGTTCATCTTCCTTCACCCATATCTAGTACCATGCTCAACCTATTTTTTTTGAAATATTTATCATGTGCAACTATAAATAATCATCACACATTTTGTGCTACCTTTTTATATAGATTGTAGGATGGTTTCAAAGTAAATAATCTCAAGCATTTGATAATGTTACATTACAATATTTTAGGGTTCATATTATATAAAACACAGTGTGTTCCTACTAATTTGTAGAAAATGAAAACATGAAAAATTATCAAAAAGAAGTTAAAATAAGGTCAAAATTATCTCTTTTAGAATTTATAAAGTGAAATAATGTTTTGAAGAGGATTATGGGGTGCATCAATCCCACCAAGAATGAAAAGGGTATATCAAAGGTATGAAATAGGTTAATTCATTATTGACAATTCAAAATAAAAAGAAAATAACAAATATGACATATCAAGCATGATACCTCAAATGGGGAAATGTCTAAAATTATCTAAACATATATAAATATATAAACCAAAAGTTATACCTTCATATGGATTCATTCTTTAATATGGATTGTAAGTGTGTTGTGCCTAGATTATAGAACTATGATTCTTTTTCAATGTTCTTCTTTATTTTGATGCCATATCCCCTTCTCTACAATTCATTTGTTTGATCAATGTGAAGAATATCAAAGCTTTTTTCTTGATTTATAAATAGTAAGTTTACACTAAAAATATTTTTTGTAATGATAAATGGGCCTTATATTTATAGACTTATTAGATTGATTCGAACCATTGGATCAAGATCAAGATGAGGGGATGGAATTAAATCTTGTTTGTATAATAAATGCCTTTAATATTTGGGATTTGATTCTTAATTTTCTAGGAATTGGTTTCATTCTCAAATTTATGTTGATATTTTGTTATATTTATGTTAATGCATGTTAAATTTCTATGTGATGTCATGATAATGGGTAAGTGCACAAAGTTGGTGGAAAATAGCATGGACATTTTTGGTACTAAATTTACATTATTAAAAAATTAAATCATGTTATTGACATGATGTAGTCACATTATTTGAATTATGGATCAGTAATTACCAAGCCATAACATGATCTCATTAATAGATAGTGCAATCACATTATTGTAAAAATAATAACATGATCATGTTACTGTTGTTTTTCACATTAAAGTAGTGAACATGTAGATAGAGTGAACCCTGCTTAATAGGTAACATGATTTCATTATCAATAAGGAGACCACATTATTAATAATGTGATTACATTCCCATTATTTTTTACATAAAATCATGTGGAGTTGCACATGAAGGCAAATTTGGTCAAAATATTATATTTACTAATCTAAATGTTAAGTATAAGTTTATAAATGTAAATTTATAATTTAAATTTATTCTAGTAAATATAATAAATTAGGGTCACTCTACATCTGATAGAGTTGGTATCATAGTTTCATGCCTTATGATGTGGAAAATAGTTTTTTAAAATCCAATATGGTCAGTACTTAGGCATTTTTAGGGTCTAAGTATTAAACCTAGGGATTTTAGGACATAATTTTTACAATCAATGTCCAGTTTTGGTAAACATATAGTAATTTTTTAGGTTTTTATGCCTTTCAAAATGATTCTTGGCATTTCTATGAGTCTTAGGGTTTTCAAAATTAAAGTTTTCAAACCACTCAATTTGAAATTGATGTAAATTAGTGTGATTAGGGTAGTATAGGTCACATTTATTACCTAACACATCAAATGATCACTTTGTGTTAATTTAAATTTTTCAACATCCCTCCCTAATCCTTGATCACATCTTATTCATGCTTCATCAACCCTAATCACTATCTCATCATTCATCATTATCTTTAATAACTCCCTCATTAACCCTCATTATTGCTAATAATCTCTAATCACTCCCTCATCATCCATGATTACTCCCTCATTAACCCTCACTATCCCTCATCATCCCTAATCAATCACTCTTCATCCCTCATTATCCTTCATAACTTCCTCATTGACCCTCACCATCCCTCATCATCTTTAATAACTCCCTCATCATCCCTAATCACTTCCTAATTTGATCTCACCATCCCTCACCATATCTAATCACTTATTCATTATCCCTAATCACTCCTTCATCCCTCATAATTCCTATTCACTCCTTTATTGACCCTCACCATTCCTCATTATTTGTAATTTCTCCCTCATTATCCCTAATCACTCCCTTATTGATTCTCACCATCCTTAATCATCCCTAATAACTATTTCATCATCCCTCATCATCTTTGATCATGTATTCTTCATCCCTAATCATCCCTAATCACTACCTCATTAACCCTCACCATTGCTCATCATCCTTAATCACTCCCTCATTGACTCTCACCATCCCTCACCATCCCTATTGAATCCCTCATCATAGCTACTCAATTACTCCTCATTCTTAATCACTCTATCAAATACCCTAATATTGGTATTTTGTTAGGGATTAATAATTCTAGGAGATACAAGTGGAGATTTGAGTGCTAACATAGAATATAAGACATAATTATCAAAATGATGTGGAGGCAAGTTTAAAACAAAAAAATTTAACACCTATGAAAAAATATGGTCCTATTTGACATGATTTAATTCATAATTAAAAATTCACTAGAAAAAAGAACTAATTGAAACCACCATAACACAAAAATTGGGTAGTAAATACATGAAGATCACTAAGCTATGAGGTTTCCTAAAACCAATCAATTGCTTTCCATATAAGGACATTTTATGATCTAAATAATTACATTGAATTCCTTCTATTTGTATTTATATTGATTGATTCATCATACCATAGAGTGGAAAATAATTTTCAAATGATTAGAACAAGTAGTCCAAAATTGGAAAGTGGTGCTTAATTCATAACTTCAATATTCAATGCAATGAAGAGTATCACACTATGAGATATCTACTTGCACATCTCGAAAAGTGGATAAAATTTATCTAGCACTTTAAAAAGGTAAGTAAATAATATATTATTAACACAATGATAGCATAATACTAAAAATATATATACTTCCCCCAATAATAAATTATATACATTAAAAATATTGAGATCAATTATGAGCCAATACACTTCATCATTTCCAATGGAAGTCATAATAATTTAATTTATCCTAAAATATATTTTCAAAAATTGAACTTGAAATTTATACAACATCTGTAACCATACACAAGTGTATGTTCTAGTGTAGGATTTGAGAAATGGATCACCTAGTAGTGTCATTTAGTGTACAAAATCAAACTTTTTAAAGATGCAATCCTTTGTGACATCTCACCATTAGAGGTGTGTGCTGTTTTACATGTGATCAACTATATATTTAACATTGACATTTATCCTATGAATTAACTCTTTGAATCTTTTTGATAAATCATAATGATCTAAATACCATATATCGTAGTTAGTTCATAATATTTTAGTCATTAGTGCCAAGAAGTAAAATAATATTGTTAGTTATAGTAGGAAGTATAATATTAATGGTAATAAGTAAATTTAATAATGTCCTTATATCACCATATCATAGTGTGGTTTATCCAAGAATAACAATGATAAAATAATTAAACCATAAACTAGATGAATACAAGGAAATCTTTTAGTCAACTAAATAAGTTCCTACATATTGTATACTCAGCAATACTATTAATTTGATCCCTTTAATACCTCTCCCTCAAACCTATTTATAAAACATACCATTACTATATAATGAATAAATCAAGTGGTAGATACATCAAATCATGGATAATGGACACATCATGCCCAAATCACTACCTTTCAAAAGCCCAATTATGATTGTACCAAAGTTGTGAATCAATTAAAAAAATATTAACAAGATTAAATTGAAGAATTATTATCCTCATATAAATATTAAGGTGTTTTTCTTCCATATCCATGGTGTATAAGTATTTTCTAAAATTTATCTTAAGTTTGGGTATCATTATATTCATGTTGAACCTCTAGACATTTGGAATATAGTCTTAAAAATAATTGAAGGATTGATTTAATAGTTGGTTATGCCTTTTAGGTTAACTCATTTAGCTAATGAATTCATTTAAATTTTGAATGACATCCTAAGGCCCTTTATCTATATTATTTTTAAAATCTACCTCTATGAAATATTAATCTTTAGATAACATGGGATGAACATCTACACCATATTGAACTAGTGTTTCACATTTTGTAGAAACCTATTTATATGGTAGCATGAATAAATGTTCATTTTTCATGCAAGAGATAAAATATTTTGGATACATTACACACATAAGGAGTGCATGTGTAAACCTAACTAAGATTAAACTCATAAAGGAATGGGAAAAACTAAATAACTTTGCATCTTATTCAAATCTTCTCAGAATTAGAAAATTATACAATAGATTTATTCTTAATTTTTATCTTTCAAACCAATCTATCCAAGGTGGAACTGAATAAATTTCTATCTAGTTAGCTTCACAAAAAATATAATTCAATGAACTAAAATTTAGACTCTATTTTGTGTTAGTACTTATGTTAATTGACTATAAATTTATAAGAGCATCTAATGCATTCAAAAATAAAATTGACTATTGCAAATGGGTATCAACAACACAAGTCCTAGAAAAGAGATAATTTATATTATCATGGATTAAATAACATATGATTATAATAAAATATTTTTTTAGACTATATACTTATGTCAAATGAAGGAGTAATTATAGATGGTGAGGGTCATTGATTGAGTGATGATTGATGGTGAGTGTTAATGATGGAGTGATTAGAGATGATTAGATATGAGAAAATATTGATTAGGGATTATGAGGGATGATGGGGGATGGTGATATTCAATTAAGGAGTGAGTAAGGATGATAATCCTAAGTGACTATAGATGATGAGATATAATGAAGGTCAATGAAGGAGTGATTAAGGATGAATAAGTATGAGGAGGGAGTTAATAGGGATGATAAAGTGATTAGGGATTATTAACGATGAGGAAAGAGTGGTTAGGGATGATGAAGGATGGGTAGAGAGTGATTAGGGATGATGAGGGATAGTGATGGTCAATGGAGGAGTGATTATGGATAATAAGGGAGTGATTAGAAATGACTAGGGATAGTGAAGGTCAATGAGGGATTGATTAAGGATAATGAGTAATGATGAGAGACTGATTAGGGGTAATGAGGGATGAGTAAGAAGTTCTCAAGGATGAGGGAGGGGTGATGAATAAGTAAAATTAACACAAGGTGGTCATTTGATGTGTGCAAGTCATCAATAGGACCTACACTACCTCAATCACACCACTTTGGATCAAGTTAAAAGTGATTAGTTTTAAAAATTCAATTTTGACAAACTTATGACTCTTATAAATGCTAAGAATCAATCTATAAGGTACAAAAACCTAAAAAATGACTATATGTTTACCAAAAATAGATATCAATTGCAAAAGTTATGTATTGAAATCCCTAGGTTTAATACTTAGACCATGAAAATGACTAAGTACTAACAATATTGGATTTTTTTAAAAAAAAATCAATGTCATACGACATGCATATGTGACACCAAATATATCATATGTAGAGTGACCCTAGTTTATTATATTTATTAAAATAAATTTAAAGTATAAGGATTAACATTTAGAGTAGAAAAATATAAGCTTATGGCCAAAGTTTCCTTCATGTGCAAATCCACATGATTTTATGTGAAAAATACAATAACATGATTTCATTATTAATAACATGATTACACTATTGATAACATGATCATGTTACGTATTAACTAAGGTTTACTATGCCTACATGTTCACTACTTTAATATGCAAAACAATAGTAACATGATCGCATTATTGTTTTTGAATTAATATGATCATGTTATCAATTAAATAAAACACATTATACATTAATGTGATCACAATATTCTAGTTTTAATTAAATTCATGTGCCTTATGGCTTGAGATTGGCTTGGATTCCCAAGCCTAAGGGTTGGACCTATCAATCTACAGTCGAGTCCTAAAGTTACTATAAAAACTATAAAATTAAACTTTGATCACCAAATACACTATGAATTTTAATGTGAAAATTAAAAAACACAATACCATCATGAAGAACACTCTATCCTCTTTCCAGAAATACAATTTTTATAATTTTTGAACTAATTTATGATTTCAAACTATATTGATTTCTAACTATACATTTTTTTGGCCATTACATGCCACAAAAATACATGCCTCTACATGTTCATGTAATTTTTCTTTCATTAATCCAAGTGAAAAACAAGTTATGTGGTCACAAACTATGCTTAATTCTACACACATTATAAAAATTGATTTTCAATTTTTTTGAGGTAGTTAGGTGTGTCACACGGATAGTTATCCCTTTTTTATAAGTTTTCAAGATCTATTTACTTGTAAAATTCATTAAAAAATGTATTTATTGAAAAAAATATATAGGTCACAAACAAGAAGATATTATCTAAATTTTCCCCAAAAGGTTTCAAATGATATTCAACTCTTCTCAAAAAATGGTTCACCATAGGACCATCTATCTACTTTATTTTCATAAAATATATAGGAGTTCCTCTTAAAATTTAAAATGTTTTAACTAGTCATGCTTAATAATTTATAAAAACATTAGTGTTTTGTAAGTTAGACTCAAATTTCTACATTTCATGTTCGTAAACCATATACAAATTTGGAGTGTAGATATCTCAAATTATCTACAAAAGTTTAGATTTTTTAAATTTTAGGAAAATGATGTCGACAAATAGGCCACTTTTTGTTCCCCAACATTGTGCACTTACCCTAATGTCACAATTGAGATATTTTTTAAATATTTTAATATTAGATAATTACAAATATAACCAATTTATATCTATTTTATACTTATCCATTTTATTGGAATTGATAGGATAATTAATCCATATTAGCTTCATTATGATTTATGAAATATCTAAATTGGAATATTTACTATAGTTAATTGATCTAGAATGTTGTTTACAAAACACTAATTGATTTAAGGTGAATCAGATGATGTTAACATTTGGATATAGTGTATTACCCTAATAGGGGATGACAAAATGTGTTTCATAATACACACATAAAGAGTGCACAATTTGTTTAGTATTATAATGATATCTAACCTAATTTGTGTGTTATTGTAGAAAGTTATTATGATTACAATTTTATATAGAAGTGATTATAAATAGGTGTCTCTAATCTCAGACAGAGATAAGTTTTTCACATTTAGGTTATGATTAACCTTGTAGATAACTTATGGATTAAAATTAAATTTCAACTCAGATTATCATTTAGAAATGGATGGCCAAACTAAAATGTCAAATCATGTAATGGAATATGCATTAAAAATGTATGTGATGGACCAATAGTCTAAATGGGAATATTATATCCACTTGGTCAAATTTTTATAAAATCTTAATGATCATTTTTTTATTAAAATGGAACCTTTTGAAGACATTTTTAGGAAAAATAATAGAACTCCCCTCAGGTAGGATGGTTCATTAAATCATATATTTATAGGTCTAGAGACTTTGTTAGAAAATGACAATCAAATGGACTTAATTTTTTTAAGGATAAAAGTTTCTTCTGATAGAAAACACCCTGTGTTTATATTAAGATATTTCCAAGAGATTCTAAATTATTTAATAATTTATTTTTTAGATTAATACCTCAAAAAAATTCCATTAAATTTGGAAAAGCGTCGAAACTAGATCCACACTTTTTTTATCCATTTCAAATTATGGAAAGAATTATCCATATTTTCTACCTCTTAATTATTCCTATTTCTATTTCTATAGTAAATGATGTGTTCCATGTTTAATTATTCCTAAAATTTATTTCTACTATGTCTCATTTTTTTTTGGAAGAATATATATATGGAGGATGAGAAGATGATTCGGTTGGTCCCCATTAAAATCCTAGCCTATCAAAGTGTTAACTTAATAAATAGAGACATATAACAAGTTCTAGTCTAAGGTTACCAGTTGAGTGAAAAAGCGTTCCACTTGGGAAGATGAAAATAATTTCATTCATCATTATCCTCACCTCTTTATTTTGTCTCTAGGATAGTGCTTGATTTTAGGGGGGGGGGGTGGATGTCATAGCCCATTAATCATGAAACATTAATGTGTTGTGTTTTATTATTAGATGAGACACTTTGAGTATTGAGACATTTGAACTCTACTTTGATTAATGTTAGATTCATAAATACGTATTGTGATATTTAATTTATATTACAATTAGATATATTTATATTTATTATTTGATTTTTTTTCATATTTTTCCAAGACAAAATTGGTAATGTCATTTTCTAATCATAGGCAACAATTGGGTAAGTTAGGTTTGGGATTGGTACACTTCACCAGATATTTGTATAAAATTCATACCTCTAAATGAAAAAATAGGTAAAGGTTTATATCCATTCAACTCACCATCTTCCCTTTCATGTGGTCTTATGTCATTATTACCCAGTGTTGTGTGTATCTTTCTCATTATTTATTTTGAGGATTCCATTGGATCATATCCAATTTTTCTCTTTGATTGTGTTATTTCTCATTATTAATGGAAAGTTTATATTATTTTTTACAATTTAAACCTATATAAAATCATACATTATATTGTATTTACATTGTAAAAAATCATATTTGACTTAATGATTATCATGATTAATGGTAAGCATGTTTTGTTATCATAGTGTTGTGAGGATTTAAGAATTTTATATTGTTGTAAATAGATGAAAATGATTTTTTCAATTATAAATTTTAAAAATAACCTATCAATGGTTTTAAAATATGTTTGATGTATTTTTTAGGAATGTTTTTATTTGTATTACAAACTAGGTCATGCTAATGTTTAAAAATGACATTTTAGACCTTGGTAGCATGATTATAGTTGTTGAGATTTGACTATAGTGAAATGACCTAAAAAATTTATTGGTTATTTAATGATTTACATGAATGAAATTTATCATTATGATTCATTTGGTTTTTAGGACTAATGATGAGAGGAATCAGGGTTTATATGAATGAAGGTAGAAACCATGGAGAAAGGGGTAGTGGGCATTAAGCTTAGTACTAAAGTTGTATTGATGATCAAAATTGTCGAATGAAGGTTGGGAGAATATTTAGGTCATGGAAGTCTATGTAAAAACACATAATGACATCATAATAAAGAGAATAAAGTGGTGTATAAAGAGAAATAAAAGACAACAAGAACTGGGAACATTTCCATTCTAGAAATTAAGTTATTTATTTTTATTTTTTTCATTTATAACTAATATTGTATTTTTTTACAAAACCCTAGGAGATAGACAAGTTGGAAGAAGATCATTCTCCCTTCTTGGAACCCTTCCATCACCTTATAAGTGTTTCCATGATTTTATTTAATATATCATATTTGATTTGGACTTGGTATGTTTTTATAATGGAAATATGGTTGTTGTTTTCAAAAAACCCTAATGGGTGTTCTTTTTTTAAATACATTTCATCCTTAGAAAACATATAGATGTAATGAAACATGATAATGTTGTGAGGATGGATATTTGATTTAGAATCATGTCTTGAAATATTACTATTTGATTTAACATCCTATATTGAAATGTTTTTATTGGATTTAGATTCTTGTTAGGAAAATGTTTCTATTTGATTACACATCAAGTCTTCATTTTTTTCAATTTGATTTAGCATATTTTATATGAATGACTTTTTCTTATGTTTATGTTGTGGATTTACATTATTTGAAACCTTATATTGATGCAATAAATAATATATCTCTAATAATTTTTTTCTCATTTTAATTTTATGATTCTAAACCTTTTCCCAGTGACCTATTCTAACCCTAAACTAATGGTTGGGGTTGGTAGGGATGCCACTAGATGGATGGGCTCATTATTCTCATTTTTTTAAGCTTTATGTCTTTAGATTCCTATGTTATAGATACTCATTTGTGTTTTTACTTGTGAAACATGCCACATTTTTAGATTGAAAATGGGGAACCCCTTTTTGATTTAGATTATGATCTTTTGCCTTTTAGGGGTTCACTCTGATTGTGGATTCAAATAAGCATTCTTGGAAATCTAATACATGATTAATTACAATTTATTTAAGTGGTTTACTTTAATGTATTTATGTTTTCTCAGTTAAATCAAATATTTCATCTAATATTGCATTAATTTTAACATTTAAGTTCACATGATTTTATTAAGTCTTTGTCTATTATGTGCTTATGTTTTGAAACACATTTAAGGGTTCCATTTTAGACCATTTTTACCTTAAAATTATACAAACTATCTAACTTTTTTATAAGTTTATTACTTATTTTCTTGGGTAATTTGATCCATTTATGCTTCAATTTTGATCTAAATGTTTATAAGGTTTCACTTTTTGACTTAGTCACTTTTCATGTAAATGGAAAAAATCATTTTTAAAATCAATAAAATGGTTAGCTTTGTCCATAGTTTTGTTTTATACTTAGTCATGTTTTAACCTCACACTTAGTCATTTGACTTAAAATTCATAGGTATTGGTTTTTAAACCTATGTTTCGCATGTTTTATTCATAGGTTAGCCTTTGCCCAAACATTCCACAAAAATAAAACAATAAAAAAATAATCAATTTCAATATTTTTCTTGGTGATAGTTTTAGGGGGAACTATGTTAAACCTGATGGGTTCCTGATGACGTCTTGATGACTTCATGGGTTATTAGTCATAATAGGGCTCCACCTAAAGACTCCACCTAAAGACTCTCAATACCATGTGACAGTCATTAATATGTTCTAATAGGTTGATTCCCACATTAAATTCTTTTATACATAGTCAAATCTTAAATGTTTACTTGATTCCATGTGTCACCCTCCTGGAAAATCCTAAACCCATACAAAATGCATTTTAGACTTAGATAAATTTATTTAAGTTTTCCTAATTTATCTTTAGATCAACAAAATTTTGAGGAAGTGGGTTGATTTCATGTGTTATAATCCCATCACCTTGATCTCCTAGAGATTTCCATATGCCAAGGTAGTGTGTTAGAACTCTATCCTAGTAGGTGAGTGGGATGGTAACACATGGCATAATGCTTTAGCTTAGCAATCCTACCATGTTTTGTGTAATTTCTAAAGTCTATCAGAATAATGGGTAAGTAATGGGAAGCCACATGAAAATATATAACATCATCACTAAAATATAATATACTAATAACTTCATTTCATTTAAAAGGGGATCTTCAACACATATTAATTTCTTCATATTTGCTTGGAGCCATGTGCCACTCTCTGAGCATGTACAAAATTCCTTTCAAGCTTAGTTGATTCTTTCAAGATGTTTCCCAAGCAAAATTACATAGTAACATAGGTCTAAATATTTAGTTTATCATGATGCTTATATGTGTCCAACAACCTAAGGGATTTGAGTAATCTATATGAGTGCAAAATTTTTGGCATAGGCCTAGGCAAATAGACAAGTGAGATGTGGCCATGTGGTGAAATTATACTTCTCTTCATTCCTATAATAGTCTAAAAAAATAAAATAGTATAGAATAATATCAAAAAAGTGAGAAGACACCAGGTGTAAAAATATCACTTGGCCATGGCAACAATAGTTAGCTTATGAATTCAAAGCCACATCTAAGTAGTAGAAGTGCTAAATTAATTTTGGTCAAAAAAATTCTACGTCTTGAAGGAAATAGAGTTTTAGAAGCATGGGAGTGTGGAAAATAGAACCATTATAATTTTGAGCCAAAGGTTAATCCCTATGATGTCCAAGATGTTGAAAAAAAAACCACATGGTATCTTCTTGAGAGATCGATAGATTGGATGGATTAAATATTGGTGTAATAACCTAATGGTCTCAAGTTTGTGAAATCCTAAGATGATACCACATGGTGACTTCCTAAGAGCCCTTAATTTAGAAGGCAAGACCATTATTCAAAATCTTGGATTCCTAAGAAGGTGACATGTGGAAGTGGAAAATCTAAAATATTTAGCAATTGGGTGAATGAAAAGAGGCCACATTCCTATGGATATACAAAAATCCAATGATATATCTAAGGTCCATCGATGATGATGAGCTACCAAGTTTTAAAATGGGATTCATAGAATCAAAACCAACTACAAAATAAGGGAAAGGCTAAAAATAAGTCATGTGGCTATAAATATATTAATACCATACAAACAAAAGACACATTGACAACAAAACCAACAAGACACTATCCTAAATTTGATAACTCATCTGACCATCAAAACTATTGAAGACTAAAAATGGACTATGATTTCTATTCAATTTACAGAATAAAATCATTGTCCAACTAAATTATGAGTAAGATGGAAATCATCAAAGAGGCCAATGCATGAGAATAAAAATGAAGCATAAGTGACAAAGAATATGCCTTAAAGAGGAATGGATATTAACACATAAGATGTAGAAATTATCTAGATGTAATCTCAACTAAATTATTTTTTAGCATCAATTATTGAGGTGGAAGGGTCCCTAATTTTTTCATGATGTTACTGAGTGGGGCTCATTCCTAAGGAGCCTCAAGTGGGCCAGCCATGTTGAATATTCCTACAATTATCCCATTATGGAATGAATTTGAATTTGAGTTTGAATTTGAACTCCTCAAGCCTACATGCCTATAAAAGATTATATATTTCACTATGCTAAGGGATGACTCTTTCTGAATTGCGAAAAGAAGCATATATAACCAAACCCTTTTTTTAATTTCTTAGGATAATGTCTTCCGTTTCATGTTTTTACTTAAAATTACATTGTTATTTTCATAGTAGTTTATGATTGTGTGACTATTCTAATTTTGTTATTAAAAAAATAAAATTTAGATAAATGAAATATTGTCAATTTTTAGTGGTCACTATTTGTGAATTTTTTTGGTAGTGATGTTCTACTTTCTTCTAGAGTCATTCCCTCTCCTAGACTCTTACATCATCTTTAGTTAAAGTTATTCTAAGTTTAGCTTAAATTAAGGTTGGTTTAAATGGGGATTTATTCATTTAGATGACTCTGAATCCACTTGTATTTATAACAATCATTTTTACCTCTCTAACTTCAATATTTAGCTTTTTTACAATTATTTTAGTCTAGTGATATAGTAATATGACCTCACTTGTCTATATTTATTGTTATTCCTATTTTATCTCAATAGTTTATTATTATTGTTATAATGTTACATCATTAGACATGATAAATCCATGAGATAAAATCATCACGTGAAAGGATTTAAATCATGGAAGCTTGACCTTTGATAAATATCTTAGTTAAAGTTAATTCCTTTGATGCAAATCATTAAAATCAAGCCCCTTGACATGATATGGTTACAACATGCTGACTGGGTTACCCTTCATACCAAGACCTTTGGGAGATCCTCCCACATGATTTTATTTTGAAGAGAGGGAGGGATTAAAAACACATGCTTAATTTTTGGTTGCATGTGATAATTCACATCAACATGTTCTAACCCTATAAGGAAGTCTTGAATCATTATTTAAAGTCTTAGGTCAATGTTTCATCTAAATCCTTTTAGAACCTACCTATCCCACTAAGATAAAGCTTCTCCTAAGATATATGGAATAATAATTAACACTTGATTGAATTTTTTGGGGGATAATTTGGAACTCTTAGAACTCCTTGAACATAGAATACCAAATCCAAGAGATAACAAAGGGAAAGGAAATGTTAAACCCATCTAGCCAACTAGTAGTTTACTAATAGTTACATCTATCGATTTGGTTAGTCTTTTTGGCACTCCAAAACCTTTACCAATGGCTAAATTTGTCTAGCTTGGACAAGGAGGCTATTTTAGTATTAATTTCTTGGGTATATCTCATGATTTACCTAATAATCTAGACAAGTTCTACCCAAAGTTCATAGTAGGAGGTGTACAAATAGTTAAGGAAAATATCCATGCCTTCAAGGATTCCATGATTATAACATGAATATTTTTCTTATATATATTTTACCTAATATTTGGAGGAAGTATCATATGCTTGGTATATTGGGTTACTCACTAGGTGTATTACTACTTGGTCTAGATTATAAACTATATCTATAAATCATTTCAGAATCCCCATTAACCCCTTTGTCTTGTACCATCAATTTATAGCTTCAAATAGATAATAAAATGATCATATGATCATGTTCAACACTTTATTCATAGGCTCTACCATCATCAACAATACCTTTACTCTTGGACAGATGTTTCCATACAAACATACCTTACGGATCTATATTAAATGACTTATATGCTTCTTAGGATAACCATCACATATATTATATTATTATCTTTAGATTATAATGAATCCATTAACATAGATTATCAGATGATGTTGCTAGGTTTTAGAGTTGGACATTTTACTTTGATGGGTCTACCTAGATCATATAACCAAATACCAATGATTAACCAAGGCCTATAACAACATATACCATTAATGAATCCTATTTTAGGAGCCCTATATGCATGCCCTAATCTATTTTATAATCTTGATCTAATTAACTATTAACCTAATGGTCTACCTTATGTCATCCTAACCATGTATTTCCCTAGAGAAAAAACTAGCTATTGATCCTGATGGCTTATAATAATGTTATTTTTGCACCCACCACTAGTGGATACATTACATATAGAGGAACACAACAAAACTATTGATTTTAATAATAACCTAAAACCAAATTTATAAAAACTCACACCCATTCACCTAAAGCTAGTGTGTAGACTCAATTTCCCAAAAAACCTAGTGTTATCATAGATTCAAAAGTGAGAAATCTAAAACAATTATTTTAGAAGTTATCTAATGATGTGACCAACATGTATACGTTGGGGCCTCAAATCTATTTAGAATAAAAATAACATATCTCAAGGTAATATTTTCAATTTCTAAATACCTAATAGGTAATATAAGTCCTAGCTTAATAATGGTAATGTGCCCAATCCCCTTGATGGTTCTAACTAGATTATCAACTTTCCCCATTTTGTTAATTTCATAGACCTAGACTTAAACACTTGGTGTGAGATGAAAAATACTATAAACCATGTAGAAAAAAATTATGAAAAATTCATAGTTGATTCAAACATCTTCCAAAAGGATGTGGATAACATGGAAATTGTGCTTACTCTTGGTGATAACTAAAACTAGGAAGGGGGGAACCTAGACAAAACCTTTGTGTTAGACATGTATAAATTCTCTTTCAACTATGATAATGAGTATGAATACAAATTATAAGAGATCCATGTTTTAATATAGTTCTATAGAGGGAATAAATACCAACTAAGGAGTTAGTAAACTAATTTTTTGACCATCTCTACTCTGTGGAATAACACTTAGTTTCTACCTAATGTCAATTTAGGTAATAATCCTCCTTAACCCAAAGGATCTCAAACCTCTTATCCACTAAAAATCCTACTTCATATACTCTAAATAATAAACAACCAAAAAATAACAAGCTTAGTAATGATATAGTGGAATATATTAAGAAAACTAATTCTAATATAACTTTGTTTGAATTACATCATATTTATAATCAAAGGGAATTTGTTTTAAAAGAGTTGTCTAGTAGTAAAGGGAAATAACCTAATAATGTTTTGTAGGCACATGTTACTCTCTACAAGGAGAAGACTAAAACTCCTCCTTTCCTCATAATAGTCAATATTTTTAGTAAAAAATTACATAACTATTTGATTGATTTGGGTACTTTATGGAACATCATGCCTTATGCCATAGACCATTAGTTGGGCATAATACCTATGAAGTTAAACTATAAAAATATCCAATTAGACAAAATAAAGGTGAAGGTGGTTGGAGAGTTGAACAATATTCAAATATAATTGGCTTATGATCTAAGGATATAATAATTCATTGATATCCAAGTGGTGTATATCTTAGATACTTATGGCATGTTGTTGAGTCAAGCCTGGTTAAGGACTCTAATCGGATACATGGAAATAGATTTTAACCACATGTGGATATCTTTTCATGGGTTTCCCAACCAAATTTAGATAGAATAAAAACCCAAGGTGGTCAATATGATCATGGGGTACCAAAAACAAAATGGTATCCTATATGAGGAATTTGAAATGGGAGTGTATGTGTTGAAGAAAGAATAATTAACACCCAAAACCCTCTCCATTAAAATTCTCAGTGTGCATTAGATCCCTAGGATGGAAGAGTTGGACCTACTGGATGAAGAAAACTTCCTTGGAACATTAGGATTAAAATCTTTCTTTCATATAACTCCCACATGTGATAGCCTAGGGTGTGGTGAATAGATCAAAAATGAAGAATGTATGTCTTCTTTTTAAGTAAAAAAACACCATGACACATCTAGGGAATATAATCTTGAGTCAACTATTCACTAGGATTTAAATATCACACCAACACTACCCTTACCCAAGGCAACAAAACTAGAAATGTTATCATATTTGTGGCTGATAAAATTTTATAGTTCAAAGTCTTAAAATAGACGAAGTGTCAGGGTGTAATTGATCAAACCCTAGGGAAATTCCTATTTGGATGCCTACCACTTGTAGTTTAATTATACCAATAATGTGGTTGAATATGAAGTATCGGTCCATGGTCTCCTATTTTATCTTAGAAATAAATCAAAAAATATCAGATTACTGGGTGAATTTGAATTGGTATTCAAATAGGTGAGAATCTAGTATTGTTGAAATGATAAATACTTATCTAGATATCACAATTGAGTCTAGAACCTGATCAAAGATTTTGATTCTTTTGGCATTCAAACATTGCCTAGACAAAAATAATTATGTATCTAATACATTAGCCACTACTATGGGAAAATTTAAACCATTTCCAATTTAAAAATTAAAAGGTTCTTAATATAGTTGGTTTATACCCCCTCAATTCCAAATAACATCAAAAATTTCCAAGTCTTTAATGATAACTAACACATATTAGAATTCATCACTAATACTAAAGTTTTTTGAAATTAGATCATTGATGAGGATGGTTAAGAAGAATTTGAATTTAAGTAATATGAGATGATTAACCTAAAGATGAATAACATACCCAAATTAAATATCTCCCTTGAAATATTATTTTTTATGGACTATCAAGAGCATAAAAAAGAGTCCACTCGAGTCAAAAATATGTAGCATAATCAATGTAACCTAGTTAGTATAAATGAAGTGAAGAATATGTTTTTAGGTGTCACTTTTACCATATAAGAGAAATGATATTTTATTTAGACTCCTAAATAATATAAAGATATGATTTCATGTAGTTATGAATATCTTAGTGTTTTCAACACTTCCATTTTGATGAACACTATTTTCCTCAAGCTTGGGGTCAAACGATTTAGGAAAATAAAAAAGAATGTGAATCCATTTATAGATATTTAAATTTTAAGTAAGTGAAAAAATAGATGGTATCAAGGATCATCTTCCCAATAATACACTCTACATGGGTAGCAACCCTGGTACTTGTGATAAAAATGAATGGGGAGAGTAGACTATGCATTAATTTCTATAACCTTAAAAAGGCATCTAAAAAGGATAACTACCCATTGCATTCATTGGATGAGGTTTTTCATATTTTAAAGGGTGACAAAATTATGTCCTTCCTTGATGGGTACTTGATCTATAACCTAGTGGTAGTCAACCATGAAGATAGAATCAAGACAACTTTCACCACCAAATAGGGCACCTATGTGTACAAAAGAATGCCTTCTGGATTTATTAATGGATTTGAGACATTTAAAATAGATATGAACATTACATTCAAGGACCTAATATTAAAATTAATAGTTTTTTATATGTATAATCTTACATTATTCTCCAATATGAGATCAAATCATATAAAGGACTTGAGGAAAGTGTTGCAGAGATGCATAAAAAATGGGATTTTATTAAATCCCAAGATATGTATATTCATGTTTAATAAGTGAAATTTATCGGGAAAAATTATATCTAAAATTACAATATCCATAAATACTAACAAAGTGGATGTGATCTTGAAAATCCCATAGCCCAACACTAAGAAGGAGCTGAGGAGTTTCTTCAAAAGAGTCAACATTGTCAGGAAGTTTATTTTAATTTTTATTGAGATAATAAAATCAATGAATAGCATGATAAATAAGGATACATATTTTATTTTTAATGATAAAAAAATATGGAATTTGGATGAATCAAGTCCACCATTATGAACACATATGTTATCATCAGCCTAGATTACAAATAACTTTCCTACCTTTACTCATTTGCCTTAGAGCATTCCATAAATATCATGGTAACATAATAGGAGTTGAGAGATGAAAGGCTGGTGTTTTTCATGATCATACCAATAAATAATTATGATATTAGATATTCCACACTAGATAAATAATCTTTTGATTTAATTAAGGTTATTAAAAAGTGTAGGTATTAAATTTGTGCATTGTAAGGTAATTGTTGTGGTGCCTGATCTTAACATGAATGCATTACTAATGGAGAATGAATTGAGGGAGAGGAATGGTAAATTTATGACCATACTATAATATTTTGACATTTATTTATATTCAATGAATATTTTTTGATGGCAATAACTCTATAAAACCATTACTGGGGTAGATCCTCAAATCATTTTCTAATAATACTCGATACACGACATCATAAGTGATAATTGGTACAAAGATATTGTCATATATATATTAAATAATGAGTGTCCTAAGAACCTAAACTACACATAATATATGTAAATATTTTTAATAATCATCCATTTCATAATCAAAGTCGATGCTCTATACATAAGAAGACATGAAGGCATATATCTGAATATTTAACATTTTAGGGTTTTAGTAGTGTAAATCCTATATTTGATTAAAGTGCAATCTAAACTAGTGAAATAATATGAAATAAATAACCACTAATTTTTTATATAATTTGACTTGATTTGAATTTCTAAAAATAGTAATAAATATGTGTAAATAAATAATTTTCTAGAAAATACCTGATGTGAAAGATCTAAGTGTTGAAAACTAAGATATAAATAGTTTTGAGTCTTAATAACTAGATCCCTTTTTTAGATCCTCTCCTGGACATCAGTGTCACATTTGGAATATATCATTGTTTGGATATAGTGTCTTTAAAATGGCACTAATGTCCTCTATATAAGACTATTCCTAAATTTTAGGTGTACTTATACTTGTGTTTATGTAGTTTTTTCCCATGTGCACAAATTATAAAACTCTATATTGTGTCTGTAATATACTATTTATGATGAAAACCTTAATCCTCCTTGAAATTAATGCATGAGATGAAAATGTGTGTCCATTAGTAGGATAGTTTGGACATCATCAACACCCTATTATGAAGAGAGTTTCCTACATACCAATACTCTAAGGAGGGATAAAATTCAATGTAATTATCCCCACCTGAGTGGTTGTGCAAGTGTAAGTGATGTTATAATGATAGTGGTATTGAATTCCTTAAGTGTGTTTGAGATTGAAAATTTGGAAAATTTTGTCTTAGGGTAGTTGTAGGTGTTATTATATAGAAGTATGGTAAAATAGAGATTAGTAACCTTGTTTTTTCTCAAATTATTTCATGTTTAGATAGGTCTTTTGTAATTATTTTCCATATAGTGGACAGATGTCTAAAATTCATGTATTTTTAGTGTTTTGTAGCTTTTTTGGGTGATAAAATATGCTTAAGCCGACCTTAGGAGGGTTTAATTTTTGAAAATATATGCATTTAGAAAATTTAGGATAAATTGCATTAGTGTCATGTTGGGAACACTAGCACCATATAGATCTAGTGTGTTTAATGTGGTGCTAATGTCCAAGTAGTAGTCTATTGGGAATGAAGGGATATTATCTAGGAATGAAGGCTTGAGACTATGTTCTAGTTGATTAGGGATGCCTATGGTTTGCACAAAGGTTAGAAAAGTGTGATAAAATGCTCTAGGATAGGTATAAGGATAAGCTACAAATAGGTTATCTCAAGTAGCACTCTTAGCACTCAAATACCACTTTTAGGTGATTACATTCCCCCCCCCCCCACTTTAATCTATAAATGTATCAAATTGAAGTGACTAGTTTAAAATGAAAAATAAGTGCACTTAGACTTACCTAGTAAGTGAAGTAATAAATTATTCCTTACATGCATAAATTATTCCTTACTTAAGAGATATCAAAATTAAGAGATTATGTCAAATAAATAACTAATTAAGTATGAGTAAAGAGATGGGAAAGAGGAAAGGAATGAATATGCATCATTAGGTACATGAACCAATGGATGAGCTTGGTGACAACCTATGTGTGTACATATACATAATGAATAAATCATTGAATTTATTATAATTAGATGATATCTTACTCAATCCTCATGTGTGGGTGGCCCAAGAGCTAAATCTAGTTTTGATTATATCATTCTCTACCCTTGCTTGGTGGATCATGACCTGTGAGTAGCTTGGATTGGACTAAAAGTGTGTCTAACCCTCTCATTTCGGTAGATCAAGAACTCAAGTAGGATATTACTCCATAGTTTGCCACTAGTGTGTAGTAGATGCATATAAAACTAAATCATGCAAAGTGATAGAAATATCTAACTAGGTATTTTTAACTGTGTATATCAGCTCTTCATCCACTTAGGTACATTAGGTAGGTCTAGGGCACTCAAGAATACCAACTACTACAAATGGAGTAAGGCATTAAATTCATGACAACATGGAATATTATGTCAATTATATAGAACATAGATAATGGCATGGAGTTTTCCATTCCATGTTATCAACCTATGTGTAACTAAGCATATGGAAATAATGTTCTATGCACATGCCCTGAATCTGATATCTGAGTATACTAATTTTGGACTAAGTTATAATAGTTGTATCTAACTTATCTAAACTGAATATGGGTATAATCATGACATGCATGATGTCCTCAATTTGAATAATTAATATTAATTTAAGATAAACATGTGTGAATATGAGTAAAATATGATGAAACTATCAAACCTATATCTATATTTGTGCAACCTTATATTATACTTTATGTATTATTCTAGCTAATTTGAAACTACCTTAAAATTAGGGATACTAGATAGTAGATCCATGTCTTAGATAGTAGCACCATGTGTCACTAGTTTCGCTATTTAGGCACTAATGTCTGTCTAGTCTAAAATCTGAGTCATTGTAGTGATTCTTGATTCCCTATTTTTCTTATGTTTTACCTATCTCTAATTTTCTAAAACTACACCTAGTGCTAAAAAATGTTTTATGAATGCAATGCAAGAGCCTGATATCATTGACAAGCCCATATGAATTCCCCCTATATTGAGGGTAGTTATTTCAATGTGTAATAGATGTCCTCAAAATAAATATCTCTACAAATTGTGTTAACAAGAGCATATATGATAATTGCTTGATAATGCAATATAATGTGCAAACATAACATCAAAGTGTAAGAAAATCTAAGCATAAGTATGTAATGTGAGATGTATGGTGTGTTTAAAATTACACAAGGGTGTCAAGCTAGATGTAATCAGCATGTATAACATAAAATATGAATAACTACCTATAGGGATGGGATATGCTATCAAGGATGACACCTAAGTAGAAAGGGTAGATGCATGAAGCCCCTCATGACATCATTGATTGGTATATGTAATAATAAAATACAAGTGTAATGGCCATGATACATACAAGAAAACATATATACAAAACACATGAGGAACACAAATTACGCCAAGGGGCCACAAAACAAGGGCGATGGGCACATATCACTAAATCTAAGGAAAGAAGACATACAAGGACATGTTCAAATGTCCAAATAGTTAATCAACAAGAAATTTATCTTGGAGACACATATAAGGACATGTTCAAATTTCTGCATGCATAATCAAGAATGTACACACAAGGGACATAGGCACATGTCTAAGGAATACATGAATAGAAATGGTGTAGAACCAAAGAACAATGGTATATTCAAATGCCATCAAATATAAGAAGAATATAGAATATAATAAAGTCTAAACTAGGAAAGCTAGAAATGAAAACATGCATGAATGTAGTACAAATATATATAAGATCTTGGATGTACATATGTTGAGTTTAAAATATTGAGAGCTGACAAAAAATTTAAGTATGATTAGTAATGATCAATATCAAGATATAACAATGCTAAAACTAAAATTTATAGAATGTAAGTATAGAACTTGGTAATATAAATTGTGTATAAGATGCCCCCAAGTGGGTGGGTTTATAAAATGAATAAATATGAATCAATGTATATTCCCCCAGTGGGTAGATAATAAAAAGTCTAGATCAATCTAATGGACTTGAGTTATTTAAGAAATATTTAACCACTCGATAAGATCAAGTGAAACATCTATGTATGATAAAATTTACTATACTAAGATAGATAGCATATATAGTTTCTATAAAATATAATAAATGTAAACATAGAAATATATATAATCTATAAGTTTTGTGTTTTTTAAGTAATATTTGAATGTTTTTATTTTTTGGCATGTTATATTATTTTTGTATTTTCTATAAATAAGATATGTATAAGAAATATGAAAATGAACTATGTATAAGAAATAAGAGAGAATAAAGTATGTATAATTAAATGTTGGAAATGTAAATTAAACAATATACAAGCAAAGTGTAATATATCTATAAACCCAAGACCACATCCATGGGATTTGGATAATCAAATGGTGTATCTAATGGAATATCATCCATTCTCGGATAATGAATCTTTCCAAACTCAAATAAGTCATCATCATCATCATGGTAATTTTACCAATCTATATTTATATATATCCTTAACCTTGGCATGAGTCTAGAATATGTGCATTTGAATGGCATGATTCTCAACTATGTAAGATTCCTCTTGCATGGTCCAAGGGTAAAGCCCATTAGACTACATAGTATCTTTATAAAACTTGTGGTTCTCATTTATGTTACCATGTAAAATGTGAACCATGTGTCCAACGTGAGTTAATTTTAAGCATCTTTATAATTGATCCACTATGGTATCCATCACTTGTAATCATGTACTTCTAAGTTTAACCTATAGATGTGTGTCCATACTCAAAATGAAGAATAATGTATTAAACACCTTGGAACTACATGTAACTAGTAGTGTAATAAGTCCAATGGAGTCCTAATAGTGTATACCGTATTGTATCTTAGTCTCTTGATAGCCAATGTGGTGTGAAAATGCCAAAGTGAAAGTGTTAGGATTAGAATCCTCATCTATATCCACATTGGAATTGTATTTTTTTGCTAAAAAAATATGTATAGTCAATGGATAATTTCATAAATTTTTATGTCGATGATGACTATATCATAGTGATCATATCAATGATGGTCATTATGCCTATGGAAGATGTATGATCTAGATAGTTCCCTTAGCCTTAAATCTATTGAGTTCATGTTATGATCTTGGGCATGCATCTGTATCATGTCATGTGATTATATGAAAGTGTCAAAAGGGTTGACCTCCCTATGGTGATAATATGTTGATGAATTTATGTTGGAATATGGGTAATATCATCAATCCTCTATCAAGTGATATTTATAAGATCTGGTGGGGTCTATCTTATGAACTTCTTACTGAATATATATGACTAAATCAATATACATAGATGTAACCATATGTACTAAATGGATCAAGGGATCTACTACTGACTATAGTTGAGTATTAGAACTTGTAGCTATAATATCTTGAACAAGTAGTGATACTGGTGTATGGTGAGGTATTAACACATTTAAATTATCTTTATACTATACTATGTCCACTAGTTTAAAACTTAATCCACATAAATAATCATCAATATCTATAGGTGGTTGATCCTCTTTTATAGTGTCATGTGAATACATGTTAGAATTATATATGTAAACCTCTTATAAATTAACAAGTAATTGTGATTGTCCTATAAAAATCTCATCATCTACCTTGGGTGAGGATCTTTGTAGTGTGAAAGGATATTCCTTTATCATCATCAATGGTAAATGTGTTGTACAAAGTTATGGATATGGTATGTGAATAGTATATATAGACTCCCCCACCTCATATGTATGCCTCATCTCAATGGGAATATTTTGAAGTGGGGATTCAATTAGAACATGTGGTGTCCTATATGATGATGTAATTAGGGTAAGAGGCTCAATGATTCTATAATAATAAATGGATGATTATCTGGTGAAATGTGTTTAGGTACCCATCATGTAAAATTCGGATGCATCTATGAAGAATGAAAAGTACATCCTCCACAACATGTATCCAAGATCTCTAAAGTACCAAGTTATAATGTAAATGATTTGGCATCAAATGAAAGTATGTAGGTATGTTTTTTGGTCCCATTGTAATATCCAATGTAATTTAACCCAATATCTATGTAGGAATGCCATCAAACCATTAAATATTCTTATATGTATTTTATATAGATGTTATATCAACCTTGATGCTTTGTAAAAATGTGATGTTACATATATTGAGTCTTGATCCACTATTGATGAGAACTCATTTAATAATTGTGTTATTGATTTTAGATTGAATTAAAAGTAATAAATTTTGATCAATTAATGTATGTGAAGGCATTCCTTCATTGTAAAAACATATCACATCCTCTGCATCCTTTATAGTGTTCATGATATATGCAAAATAAGATGGCTCAGTACATGAGGTATGAATGTGTGATTAAGTGTTTGAAAAAGAATATATTTGATAAATTATTGCTTTTTAAAGTAATTCTAATATATATATTTTAGCCAACGTATTTATCAACTAATCCACTATATCAAATCATCTTTGTTGATCTCTGGGTCCCATTGTAGTGTGTTGGGGATGAGGAAGTATGATAGGGTTATGTTACTCCTTTATAGGCTTAGGAAGGACCCTATTTTGCCTAGTGATAGCTTAGACCATAAGATCTACTATTTGTCATGGGTGAGTAGTAGAGGTGGGTTGGGAGTGTATTTAATCAAGTGGTCTAGGTGGAGGAGAAATGAAAGGAGTACTCTGAGCCCTTTTTCATCAAGAAGTAACTAGAGGTAACTCTAAGTGATCCATATAACAATGATCTGTATAAAAAGGGAACTCACATGATGGAGGACCAATGTGTAAAATAATCTTAGCTCTAACCAAATCCATGATAGGATTAACATACATGTGTAATTTTACATTAATAGTTGGTAAAAAACATGCTAAAAAAGTACAAGGCTTTATACCATGAAGTGAAAGATGGCCTCCATCATAATAATCATGGTAATAAGTTATAAATGAAGACTGTGTAAATGCCAAAAATTTGAATCCTAAGGTAATCTAGGGTTAGGATTTTGTGTAATGTTTGAAGTAAGTTGGGTTCACCAAGTGTTTTAGCCTTTTAGGGTTTTGATATTGTAAATCCTATGTTTGATTAAAGGGTTTAGTAGTATAAATCAATGAAAAAATATGCAACAAATAACCACTAATTTGTTATAGCATTTTACTTACTTTGACTTTATAAAAATAGTAATAAATAGGTGTAAATAAAAACTTATCTAGAAAACAGTCGACATAAAATATCTAAGTGTAGAAAACTTAGATAAGAAAAAGTTTGAGTGTCATAAACCAAATCTTTATCTCAGATCCACTCCTAGATAGTAGAGCCACACTTGGATATTATCACCATGTGGTTCTAGTGTCCTAAAAATGGTGTTAGTGTCCTCTATATATGACTTCTCTTAGTTTTTTATTGTACCTTCACTTATGTTTCTAGGTTATGTTCATGCATGCATAAATTCCTAAACTCTATATCATGCTTATAATAGTTGATTTATGATGAAAACCCTAATCCCCCTTAAAATTAAGTCATGAGATCAAAAAATCTATTTATTAGTAGGATAGGTTAGACATCCTCAATAGCTTACTATGAATAGAGTTGCCTACATACCAATACTCTTAAGTGATCAATCTTGATGTAGTTCTACCCACCTAAGTGGTTGTAGAAGTTCAACTAATGGTAGAATGATAGTGGTCTTGAATTCATTGAGTATGCTTCAGATTGGATATCTAGAAAATATGGGCTTAGCAAAGTTGTAGATGTTAGTATGTACAAGTAGGGTCGAACATGGATTAATAACCTTGATTTTTCTCAACTTGTTTCATGTTTGAATATTTATTTTGCATCTATTTTCCATCTACTGGATAGAGGTCTAAAATTTATGTATTTATAGTGTTTTATGACTAGTGAGGATTAAAAAATATGATTAGTATGAACTTTGGAGGTTTAAATTTTAAAATTATATCTATTCAATAAATTTAGGGTAAAGGACATTAGTGCCACATTATGTACACTAGCACCATGTGGCTCGAGTGTCCTTAATGTGGTGCTAATATCTAGTTGGTAGGTTCCTAGGCACAAATACATAGGATCTAGAAATGAACATTTGAGACTATGTTTTAGCTAACTAAGGATGCCTATGGTCTACATAAAGGCTAGAAAAGTGTGATAAAAGGCTCTGGGACATGTCTAGGGCAAATCTAGGAATAAGTTATCTCAAGTATCTCTCTTATCACTAGAACACCACTTTTAGGTGATTACACTAAGATAATTAAATAAAGAAGAAGTAACTATAGTAATCAGATATTTACATGGGAAATATGGGACTAGGAATTGTTCAAGAAGTAATATGGCTCATCAAATTCTATGGGTAGGATTTTATTGGCCCCATATTTTCAAATATAATCATTTGCATGTGAGTAATTTCTACATCTATCAATTCATTACACCTTGTGAATGTACACCAGTAATTCCATTATTGTCAGTCATTGAGGCTTGACCCTTTGATAAGTGGGTATTGGCCTTTATTGGGGAAATTAATGCTAATTCCTCCATTGGACACAAATTTATCCTAACACTAACAAATTACTATACTCATTGGGTTGAATCCCAAGCATTTTATAATTTCACCATATAAATAGTCATTCAATTCTTGGATGAATACATTACTACAAGGTTTGGTATACCCACTACATTGTTATGTGATAATGGCTCTACTTTCTCCTCCCTGTAATTCCTTGAATATGATTATGAACACTAGGTAACTCTTAAGTTTTCTTCAAATTATTATCCATAAGGTAATAGGCTAGATAAGTCTATAAATGATAATTTATTAATTATAATTAAGAAAATTTTATAAATAAACCCAAGGGATTGGCATAACATGCTCAAAATTGCTTTGTGGTTTGATAGAACTTAGATCAAGTTAGCCTTGGGGACCTCCCCTTATCATTATATATATGGCCAAGATGAAAATTTCCCAACCAATCTGAGGATACCAACCTTTATGTTCACTCAAGAGTACCTATGAATTAGGGATCTAATAGAATCTTTCCTCTTGAACCTCATGTAGTTATAAGAAAAAATATATGCATCCTTGTTAAATTTTAGTAGACATCAAAAGGTAGTCAAACACTCATTTCATAAAAGGGGCAAAGTGAAGGCATTTTAAATCTTTGATCTGATCCTCTTATGGGATAAGGATCATAAACAAAAGGGACAACATGGAAAATTTGATGCTTTGTGGCTTGTTACCTATCACATTTATTAAATTTTAGGTGAGAATACAATCTAAGGTGTCCTACTAGTGAGGATGTCCCATTACCTATTAATGGATAATACCTCAATCATTGCTTCTAGGATTAAGAGGCTTGGAATCTCCTATAAATAACTTTTATTGTGTTTTCTATTTTCTTTCCTATCCCTTAATTGTTAGCTTAGGTTTGCTTCTGTTTATTTTTTGTTTTAATTTTTAGGTTCATCCAAACTATTTTGTCCTTAGGTTCCCCTTGTTAATAAAATAAATGAAAGGAAGGGTTTTTTCAAGAGTAATATATATGGAACTCAAATATCATAATAGTACTTTTGATTGAAACTTTTGTGTGAAACTACTATAATTGCTTTATTCATTTTATGAATTCTAAAGGTTAATGATTCATAAAAAAACTTTTGAATTTTAGAATATTTATTTCCTTGTTTAAATCCATGTAACACACTTAAATAAATATCAAAAGAACAATACAACATTACTTCAATTCTAATTTGTCTTATGTTTTCATGAAATTGTTGATTTCTTTATACCTATGGTTTGGTCCTCAACCCTCTATGAATGAAATTAAAAAATATCATTTCAAAATAATTGTGTTAAAATGTAAAAACATTAAATTATCCTCAAAATGGTTATCTTGGTAGCCTCCACCATATATTTTCTAGCATATTTGGTAGTGGACCAAGGCCTTTGGAAGGGACTAGACGTACCCCTATAAGGGATATAAATACCTGGTTGGTATTCGAGTAATGCCCACACCATTTTTCTCCAAGACAAATTGTAAAATCATTTTTCTTCAATAGTTTTAACCTTACACAAATTTTAATTAATACTTGTGAACTCAAAATAAATGAACTAATCACTTCATCACACACATAGATGGTTTTGGAAAGATTTTGGACTAATATGTCACTTGTTATTATAAACTTTAGTGCCTTTGAATTATAGTTTATTGTAATAAATTACTTATAGCTACTACTTTTATTCTTATGAAATCAAATATTTTTGATTCTCTAAATACTCAAGAGTATTTCTTGATATGACTCATAATTTTTTGTCACTTTCACAACAAACCCCATTTTTAGACTAAAAATGGGGACCCCCATTTTGATTTAGAGTATGATCTTTTGCCTTTCATGGGTTTAGTATTGTTTTCATTTCAAATTAACCTTATTATAAATATAATATAAGATTAGTTATAAATGATTAAATGGGTTTTATTTAATGTATGTGCATTTTTTTAGTTCAGTTGAAGCTTTCATCCAAGACTGCATTATTTTAAATATCTAAGTTTGCATGATTTTATTAATTCTTGGTCTATTATGTCATGTTTTTAAACACATTTAAATGTTTCCTTTTAGATGATTTCACCTTAAACTTATGCAAACTATCTAAATTTTTTAGAACTCTATTACTTCTTTTATTGGGCAATTTGATCCATCTATGTTTCAATTTCAATCTGAATGCGTAAATTTTTATAAGGTTTCAATTTGTAACTTAGTCACTTTTCATGTAAATAGATGAAATATTTTTTTAAATCAAGCAAATGGATAAATTTGTACATATTTATGATTTATTATTAGTCTTTTTTTACCTCACACTTAGCCATTTGAATTTAAATGCATAGCCATTAGTTTTTAAACCTAACTTTATAACTATGTTTCAAACATTTTATTCATAGGTTAGCCTTTGCTCAAACATTGTATAAGAATCAAAAAATAAAAAGACTTAGTAAATTTAAAGGTCTTTCTTAGTGATGGCTCTAGGGGAACTGTGTTAAACTTAATAGGATGCAAATGACATCTTGATGGTTTCTTGGGTTGTTAGTCATAATAGGGTTCTAACCCAAGCCTCCTAATAGGTCTAACCCACCATAAAATGCCTTCAGACTTAGTTTATTCTTCAAAATTCACCCAATTCCATGTCTCATTCTCCCCACAAATCCTAGACCCAACCAAAATGGTTTTCAAACTTATTTAAGTTTTCTAAGTGGATACATAGATTATCAAAGTTCTAAGAAAATGAGATGCTTCCAAATTTCATAACCCCATCACTCTAATTTATTGGAGATTATCATATGTTAAGCTAGTGGGTTATAACTCTATGTTAGGGGATGAGTGGGACTATACCACATGGCACAATCTCATATATCTATGGTCTTGCCATGTTCCATGTAACTTTCAAAGTCTATTAGAATATTGGTTAATCAAGGGGAAGCCAAATGGAAAGATCTCACTTCATTATTAAAGGATGATTTTTAGTAGTTTCATTTCAATAAAAAGGGGCTCTTTAACACTTAGTCATTTATTAATCTTCATCTAGAGCCATGTGAAACTCTCTGAATAGCCTTGAGCTTATGTAAAAGTCCTTTCAAACTTAGTCAAAATTTTTGAGAAGTTACTTGAGCAAAATTACACATTATCAGAGGTCTGAAGATTTAGGTTGTGGCATGGTTCAATATATCACAATATCAAAAACCTAGGGGCCTAGAGTAGCCTATACAAGCATAAAAGTTTTTCAATTCCCTAAGTAAATGAACAAGCAAGATGTGGTCACATGGTGAAATCCTATTACTATGTAGCCCCATAGTACTATGTAAAAATAAAATAGTAGAGTAGAGCAATAGGTAAGTGAGATGACACCATGTAGTGAAATCTCACTTGGATATAGATAGAATTTCAAATATACATCTAAACAATAGAAGCATGAAGGAAAATTCAATCAAAAAATTTCTAAGTCTTGAATGAAATAGAGATATGAAAGCATGATAGCATGGAAAATGAAACCATTAGAATGTTGAGCCAAAGGTTAATCCCTATAAGGTCATGATACCCTAAGAATGTGCCATATAATAGCTTCTCAGGAGTTAAGGGTATCAAATGTATTAAATCTTAGTTCAATAACCCAATGGTCATGAGGCTATGGACTCCTGAAAGGCTACCATGTGGTGACTTTTAATAGACCTTGGTCTTTAAGGTAAAACAATTATAAAAAAATCCTAGTTCCTAAGAAGGTGACATGTGGAAGTGGAAAAGACAAAATCTTGAGCACTTGGGTGAATGAAAAGAGGCCATGTTCATGTAGATATGATGGAAGCCAATGATATAGATAAATCCAATAGGCAACCAATTAGATGCTAAGTGTCAAAATAGGGAATGTAGAATTGAAACCAATTATGTAACAAAGGCAAGGATGATAATAATCCACATGGTAGGAAACCTATCAGGACCATGAAAATAAAAGACACATCAACAACACATATAACAAGACACTAGACTAAATTTAATGGCTTGTATAGTTGTCAAAACTATAAAAGGTTAAGAATGGAATACACATTCAATTTGATTCACAAAATCAAATCAAAAATTAACTAAATTATGAGTAATATGTAAATCCTAAGAGAGGCTAGTATATGAGAATCAAACATGAAGCATAAGTGACAAATAATATGTTGTAAAAATGTGTGGATCTAACCACACTGGATGTGGAAACTTCCTAATGTAATCCCAACTAAATTATTCTATTATCATTCATTATTGAGGTGGCAGAAGAGGTTCCCTAGTGTTTTGATTATGCTATTGAGTAGGGTTCATTCCTAAGGAGCCCCAAATAGGCTAGCCACATTGAAGAATCTTGCAACTATCCCATTAGAAGATGAATTTAAATTTAAGTTTGAATTTGAAATCCTCAGGCCTATGTGCCTATAAAGGATCATCTCTTGTATTATTTTATGGGACATCTCTTTGTGAAGTATGAAATGAGACATATATAACTAGACCTATTTTTTTCTTTTTATGATAATTTAATCCCTTTCTTATTTTAGCTTACAATTACATAGTTATTTTCAAGGTAGTTGATGATTTGTGAGTCTTCTATTATTTTTAATCAAAAAGGAAAATTTAGATAAATGGAATATTATAGAGTTTTAGTGTTCATTCTCTATGAATTTTTATAGTAATGATGCTCTTCTTTATTACAATCATTCCCTCTCCCATACTCTTAAATTGTCTTCAGTAAGAGTTGTGTTAAGTTTAGCTCAGCTTAAGGTTTGTTTAAATGGGGATTTATTAATTTATATGGTTCTAAGTCCACTTTTTTTATAAAAATCATTTTTTTCCTTTTTTAACAATTAGTTTAATCTAGGGATATAGAAATTTAATCTGGGTTATCTATCTTGATAGTTTTTACTATTGTATCTCAAGAGTTTATCATTATTATTACAATGTTCCATTCTTGGTCATGATAAATCCATGAGATAAGTAAATAAATGATTTTTTTGATTTTTATGTAATCTATACCTTTGATTAAGAAATAATATGATGTAATTACATGTTTTACTCATTGTTGAAAGTGGCCCTTTTGTAGTTGTGTCTTGTAAGAAATTTAATAACAAATAAAGGAAGTCATTTAGTATTATTTTTTCTCTATTTTATTGTATATATGAACTCAAATATGTCTTAGATAACTTGAATATTTGGATGGTTCAAACACTTGGGATATAATCAACATTAGTTTGAAATTTTATGTAAAATCATACACTTATTTTTTATTTCACTATTTTTTATGAAAAAGATGTTTATGTATTATATTGGAATTCGTTAGATCTATTTTAAAGATATTTTGATGAGTTTTTTGATAAAATTCTGTAATGGAAATATAATAAGATTTATGATTTGACTGATATTTCTATAAATATGGAAACATGGGATACTTTGTGTAAGATACCTTTAATGGATGGTTTGGTAAATTACTTATAAGTATTATAAGACTTAAAATGTGTGTAGAGTCATTACGGTTCAAATGGGAATTAATTAATTAGCATTTGGGGTAAAAACACCATGTCCTTGAGTTATTAGCATAATATATGGATTTAATAACTTTTTTATTACAATGAGGTAGATATATTATTGAGTTTTAGGATAAATTTTGAAAATTTAAACAAGTGGCTAATTCCTTAGATTAATTATTTTCACTTAACTTCATTGTGGTAATTTTTAACTATTGAAAATGGTGTTAGTGAATTCTTGTTATTAAGTTGAAAATATGGAACTATATTAAAACTCCAATGTTGTCTATGATTATTGGAACACATGAGTAGACCACTTAAAGTCACCATGAGCTACTAATATATTAATGAGAATGTAAGCATAAAGAAGGTCTAAAATCATTATGAAGGATTCTAAATTAATGAATATGATTTTTTTATTTGATTGGGTAAATAATTAGGCTTTATAGTGATCTAAGGACCATGAAATTATTATACAAAAAAGAGTAATAGGACAAACCCTAGTTGAACAATGGAATAAAAAAACTAATTATATCATATCAAAATTAGAGAAAACAACAACATAAAAAGATCAGGAGGGGGGGCCTATGGTGTTTCCTTCTCCTCCTCAAAAATATTATATATAATACATTTCTTGATATTTGAGACATTCATCATCATATAATTACCAATTATTTCTACTGCATCACCTAGAAGAATCATGGATGGCCTCTTCTATCCTTGAACCTGTAAGGGTGTCATCTTAATGGAGGCTAGTTTAGGGGAATCAAGTAGGGGGAGTTTGTGGACCTTTTAGAAATATATGATAGTGTTATAGTTTATCTTAGTGTATTAGACAAAAGATTACACAATTGATTCAACCTACCTATATAAGATACTCTACTCTTGTATAAGGATAACAAGGGTCAGACAAGCCTTCTATACGCTATTATTGAATTTCTCTAGTTACTATTTGTTATTTATTAACTCCTTAGACATAATGAATTTGGACTTCTTTATAACCTCTATGGAAGTTCTCTTATTTAGGAAGACCAACTTGGGTTTGGGGATAAAGAGATTGAAAAAAAGGTCTTTGTTAGAGGTTTCAGATATACTAGCTTGGGGAGTGCTCATAGATGGGAAGTAGGACCCTAGGGTGGGATCCTCCTCTAAGAAGTCCTCCTGTGAGTCCTCCTTAGTGGAAGATCCCCCTAGGGGACCTCCCTCCCTTGAATATTTTGGCCATGCTTGAGAAGTAGCAGAATAAGACCTTAGTGTAGAATGGGGTTGGACTCATTGACTTGGTGAGCTAAGGAAATACATTTTAGTGACTTTAATAGGTAGAATGATAGTTTGATATTATATCCTATAAAGTGGTTTGATAATAAAACAAAAAATGAGAAAATATTAGGGTATATTTACCCTTTAAGGTCATGTATCTCATTACCTAGAAACATATTTCTAGCCAATGTCATGGAAGGTCTGCCTGGGGGAAATCCTTATTACATGTTTTCATGAACTCATTCATATGAAAAACAATTGAAGTATAGCTACTTCTTGGTTTGATCCTTGAAGGCCTTTGTCCCCTCATAAGACATGCTAGTATCCTCCCTAATAAATTCCTTCATGACTATGATCTTTATGCCTCAAATTATCACCATGAGCTTATTCCATGTAGTGATAAAATATTAGCCCACATTGGCATCATGATCAGTAATTTACATGATTAGCTCTATGAGACCCCAATGCCCAAGCTTTTTATATAACTTATTTTATCCCCACACCTCCACACATAAGATAGGATCTATCCATTCTCTATCTTCTCCCATTATCATAGTGATACAAGAGTTGATGAAAATAGATGGATGGTTCTAGAGAGAATGAGTTTGAAAAATGTGAGTATGGCTTGGGATGCTCGCTATTTTCATCCTATAACAATTAAACCACCTCATATGTTCATAATGGTAGATCATCATATTTAAATTCCATCCCTTGATAGAAAATTTTAGCATGTGTAATGACATGATATCCCATTCAACCTATTGTAATTTCATCCCATATGGCCGTAGGGATGTTATTAGGGACATGGCCTCCATCGTGGATGATTAATAACTTGAAAATGTTCTTCATATATACTCAAAAATTAATGATATACATGAATATAAAATAAGATATGTGATGGTCAAGGGATTTTTATTATTTAATAATTAATTAAGGAAATTTAATTCTCTAAATTAGTATATTTGATGAGACAGTCAATTCTTACATTTAATGGGAATTAATTCTTGAGAAAATTGGTAGATCATAAACCCTAACATCTCCTATAATTTGATGAAGAAAAAATAGGCCAACCTTCCAGAGGTGATAAATTTTGACCCATAACTCCATTTGATCTCTTCCACACACCAAAATGACTATATCAAAAAGTTTTATTCTTACCTAAGTATATCTATCCACTTAGAGTTGATTTTGATATTTTTGGAGGCCAACATTATCATCTAAGGGTTCAAAATTAATTTTTAATGATTTTTTTATTAATTTTCTATTTTTAGAATTAAACATCAACTTTAGTTGAATTTTATCTGATTGGCTAATTTTAGTATTTAGGTTATTTTGGGAAATTTTTATATCCATGCACACTTGCATGAAAAACTTAATATAAATAGTGGCTACTAATAATAGACATTTTTTTTAAATTTTAGATTTTTCAAATTTTTTCCTATCAACTCTTAATTTTGATTTGAGGATTTTTTAAGCATGGTTTAGGTTTTTAATTATTTCAAGGCATTCAATAGGAATTGAATGCAAGTTATTTTTTATAATATTTGCCTATTGTTAATTTTTTTTGTCTTTATAGTTTTTGAGTTCATTATCTAGTATAAAAGGAAGTTTGAATCTTGGAGGAGAAAGACATGGTGAGAGGATGAGGAGGTATTATATAGATGAAATAAACTATAAAATAGCTATAGAAGCAAGTTTAATAATTAACTGAGGTTATCACCAATTAGTAGAGAAGACAAAGTGGTGATGAGGAAGACACAGACCATGATGAAGTTTGGTAAGAAGAAAAACAACAAGAGTAGCCACCATTAATAGAAGAGATGATGGTTTAGGATTTAGAAGGAAGGAATGAAGGAATCAAAGTTGATGTTATAGATTATGGAGGTAGTTTAAAACTAAAGTATTTGCTCTATTGGATAAATAAAATGGAAAAATTTTGAGTGTTAGACTATGAGAGAAGACAAAAAGGTAAAATTTTCATGCATGAAATTGAAAGTTCACTCAATGATTTGGTGGTATCACCTATAGAAAGAGAGACAAAGAAAAGGTAAAGAGAAGATTAATTCATGGAAAAATATGGAGAAGAAGTTGAGGGAGAAATTTCTTCTTGTGGATTATGCACAAACTCTTTATAAAAGATGTTAGAATTTGAGGCAAAAAGATCATAATATACAAGAGTATACAGATGAATTTTACAAGATTTCTATATGAGTAAAGCATAATGAAATAGAAGAGAATATGGTTGCAAGGTATGTAAATGGTTTAAAATTTTCTATTCAAGATTAATTAAGCATGCATTGAATACTTAGCATGAAGGAGGCTTATCAATTAGCTTTGAAGGTAGAATAAAAAAATAGACATAATTTTGGAAGAACGTCTCTTAGTCTAAAAAGAGGTGGATACCCTCAAAACAGGGGGTGAGGTGGGTTTAATACTACTAGATCTGGGTCTAATACCAATAGAGGTGAATCATCATGTGGTGTAGAAAGGCAAGATGACAATAGACAAGGGTTTAATACCAACAAATAGGAAGAGGCTTTTAGAGAAGATAAGGTTATGGTGATGCTAGAGGATGGTTTTTCAATAAATGTAGATCTTATGTCGATTATAGATGTGGACAAAAAGGGCATAGAGAATTTGAGTGTCTGGACTATCAAAATCAAGAAAGGAATCAAGAATATCACCCAAGAGTGAATATTGTTGAGGCTGAAATAGAAGAGAAAAATATTAAGTTACACTAGTAGATGTTGGAGATAATCTCATCATGAGAATAACCATGATCACTCTAAGGAAGGAACAAGTGCAGAATAAAGAAGGTGGTGACGGATGGCTATCATCAAATATATTTTTAACATGATGTACTTCTAGTGGAAAGGTATGCAATGTAATTATAGATGGTGGTAGTTGTAAAGATATGGTTTCTAAAGAAATTATAGAGAAACTAAATTTGTAATGTGAAAATCATCCTAATCCTTATCAAATTTCATGGTTTAATAAAGGCAATGAAGTTATAGTAGACAAAAGGTGCTTAATCAAGTTTTATATAATAAAAGGTTATAATGATGAAATATGGTGTGATGTTATTCCAATGGATGCATGCCATGTGTTATTGAGGATACCATGGAAATTTGATAGGGAAGTAGTTCAGGATGGAGAAAAGAAAACATACACTTTTTGGAAAGGTGGTATAAAGGTAGTTTTTCTACCTCTTAAAGAGGAAGAGAAGATAAAAAGCATACTCTCTACTAAATAATTTATCCAAGATATGAAGGTGGTAGGTTGATGTTATGCATTAGTAGCAAAGAATGAAGAAATAGAAATGCTGCCAATACCAACAAAAGCATCAGGAGTGTTGGAAGAATATGTAGATGTTATTCTTAATGAGTTACTATATGGTTTAACACCAAAGAGAGATATTTAACATCACATTGATTTAATTCTAGGATCAACTCTACCCAATCAAGCAACTTATAGGATGAGTCCAATATAACATGCATAATTAAATAAATAGGTTATTAAATTGATAAGAAATAAGATGATAAGGGAGAGTATGATTCCATGTACAACACTAACATTACTAAATCCAAATAAATATAGAGGATGGAGAATGTGTGTGGATAGTATAAAAAGTAAAAAAATTGTAATAAGTATAAGTTTCCTATACCTCATTTAGATGATATGATGGATGTGCTTGTAGGAGAAAAATATTTTACCAAGATTGATCTAAGGATTGGTTATTATTATATTTGAATTCATGAAGCATATGAGTGGAAAACTACATTAAGGACTAAGGATAGCTTATATGAGTGGATGGTGATGCCCTTCAGATTATCTAATGCACCTAGCACGTTTATGAGGGTGATGAATACAATGCTACAATAATATATTGGTAAATTTGTGGTTGTTTATTTTGATGATATTTTGGTATTTAGTAAGACTAATGAAGAACACTTACAACATTTGAGAATGGTAATGTATTTGTTAATAAAGGTGAAGTTGTATGCAAATTTGAAGAAGTGTAGGTTTATGCAAAATAGTTTAGTATTTTTGGGATTTGTAGTTTTAACAGATGGTGTGAAAATGGATGAACAAAAGATAAAGGCAATTGTTGAGTGTCATGTTCCAAGAAAAATTATAGAGGGAATAAGTTTCCATGGTTTACCAACTTTTTATAGAAAATTTATTAAAATATTTGGTAGTAATATGGCACTAATAAAAGATTGCATGAGAAGGAATGAGTTTGTATGGACTAGAGTAGCCATAGAAATTTTTGAAATTTTAAGGAAGAAGATTATAGAAAGATCAATTTTAACATTACCAAATTTTAACAAAGTGTTTGAGGTTGATTGTGATGATTCATTTGTGGGAATTGGTGTTGTGATGAGTCAAGAAGGAAATCCAATATCATAATTTAGTGAGAAATTGAATGAGGTAAGAATAAAGCATTCTGCTTATGATGTTGAACTTTATGCAATTATACAAGTACTAAGACATTGGAGGCATTACCTAGTTCTTGAGAAGTCTATCTTGTTTATAGACCATGAGGCTTTGAAGTATGTGAATACACAAAATAAGTTGAGTAGTAAGCATACAAAGTGGGGTTCCTTCTTACAGGGGTATACTTTTGTGATGAAACATAAATCAAGAAAATATAATTAGGTAGTTGATGAATTACGTTGGAGGGTAGTGTTATTAATTAATATGGTGAGTGAAGTTGTTAGATTTGAAGCTATTAAATAATTATATGATACTAATCCATATTTTAGCAAGGTAGTTGAGAAGTACATGAATCCATTAACAGGTGGGACAAATGTTACTCATGATGAGTATCTTATGTAAGAAGGTTATCTCTTCAAAGAAAAACAATTGTGCATTTCATTTGAGTCTCTACTAGATAATATAATAAGAGAATTACATAGTGGTGGTTTGGCTAGACATTTTGGTAAGATGAAGGCTATAAATTTGATGAAGGAAAAGTATTTTTGGCTAAAGATGAAGAGTGATGTGATAATGTATGCTTCAAGGTGACGAATAAGTCAAGTGGCTAAAGGACATACATAAAATATTGGACTTTACATGCCATTACTGGTTCCAAGAGGGCCATGGATAGATTTGAGTATGGATTTTGCACTAAGATTGCCAAACATACAGAGAGGTAATGATTTAATTTTTATTTTTTTAGACAAATTTTCTAAAATGGTTCATTTCATTGCATGTATGAAAACTAATTATTCCACTAGAGTTGCAGAATTATTTATTATGGATATTGTGAGATTTCATGGTGTTCCAAAAACTATTACTTTGGAGAGGGACATGAAATTTTTATGTCATTTTTGGAGGACTTTATGGAAGAATATGGGTACTAATCTGTAATTCAATAGTGCATATCACCCACAAATAGATGGATAGATAGAAGTCATGAATAGGAGATTGGAAAATTTATTGAGATGTATAATGGGAGAGAAGCCAAAGCAATGGGACATGGCTTTACCACAAAATGAGTTTGCATATAATAGTTTAGTGAATAGATCAATAAGAAACTCACCTTATCAAATTGTTTATGGAAGAAATCATATGGGTGTTTTATATTTGGTATAGTTACCAATTGAAAATCAAATTAGTGATGATGTCTAAGTGTTTGAAGAGCATATAAAGTAGTTACAAGGAGTAAGAATAAAGTTACAAGAAAGTAACAAGAAATATAAAGTAGCAGTAGATGTCAGAAGGAGATATAAGGTATTTGAATAAGGAGAGTTGGTAATGGTTTACTTAAGGAAAGAGATATTTCTAAAAGGCACATATAATAAGTTGAAGTACAATAAATTAGGCCATGGAGAATTATGAAGAAAATCAATGATAGTGCATATGAGGTGAGTTTACCATAGAATTTTGATATATCTACAGTATTTAGTGTTTTATATTTATATGAATTTCATAGATAAGATGGTGAAGATGACAAAGATGAAGAATTAAATTGGGAGCAATAGGTTCCAAAGAAGAAAGAAAAAATAGTGCATATTTTGGATATAAAGACAGTGAGCACAAAGCAAGGGAATTATAATAGGTATTTGTTATAGTGGGAAGGATTGAAGCAAGAAGACCATTTGGATTACAGAATGGGAGTTGAATAAGATTGATAAATACAAATGGTAGTAGTATAATCAAGCTAACTCATAGGAGTCAAGTTTTTTTCAACCAGAGGAGAATGATGTAGAAAAAATAGGGCAACCTTTTGGAGGCCATAACTTTTGACTCGTAACACCGTTTGAGATCTTATACATGCCAAAATGACTGTATCAAAAAAATTGATTCTTCCCTAAGTTTTTTTATCCACTTAGAGTTTATTTCAATATTTTTTAGAGGCCAAACATGATCATTTGAGAGTCTAAAATTAATGTTTAATGATTTTATCAAGGATTTTCTATTTTTAGAAATTGTATATTTTTAGAACCAGATGTCAACTTTAGTTGAATTTTGTCCCATAGGCTAATTTTAGTATTTATGTTATTTTAGGAAATGTTTAGATCCATGCAAACTTGCATGTGAAATTTACTATAAATAGCAGCTACTAAAAATAGGCCCTTTTTTTAGATTTTATATTTTTCAAATTTTTGCATGTCAACTCAAAATTCTAAGTTGAGGCTTATTTAATCATGGTTTGGGTTTGTAATTATTTCTAGTCATTTAATACGAATTCAATTCAAGTTATTTTTTATAATCTTGGCCTATTGTAATTTTTTTGTCTTGATAATTTTTGGGTTCATTACAATGTTTTGTAAATGGATTTGTAATATGAAACCCTAATGTGAATGGTTGTTTAGTGATTGGAAATTACTAATGTAATATATTATTGACATGTAAAATAGGCTAATATATAAGGTCTCATTCTACCCAAAGGAGACTGTAGGCTTAAGGGTTATCATTAACAATGTTTAAGGTTATATGAGACACTATTTGTTTATTCTTTCGATCATTAATTTAATTTTTTTTAATAATCTAAGTTAAATGAAGTAATGAATATTTTTTTAAAAAAAAATCACTATAAAGGTTATACTAAAGGGGTAAAGTATTTTTTTATTAATTTTTAACATTTTAGATAACCGAATCTCTCTCAAAGATTGTGTGAGTGTTAGAAACATCAATTTATGAAATATTTCTCTCTTTATGGTTAAGTGGTAATAAATCCATTTAAAAGCATTAAATTTACTCTTCTCACAAGTAGGTCTAGTTATAAAATCCATTTTAGTATCCTTTGTTGCATTATTATGATGTAGAGGCTCAAGCCTCACAAAGATAAAGTGATTGTTTACATGATAGAGAATATAACCATGAGGTTATTTTTATTAAATTATGTCAATCACTTGACCTAGAAGTGAGTAGAACATACTTATGGTTAGCATGAGAATTTTATAACAATATTGTATATGTTTTCATTTAAATTGATGGGATTTATATTACATATATGATGACTGATGTTGTAAATGGAGAATTATAACTCTAAAATGCATGAAATTTTGTGGGTTGATTTTTTGGATTGTGATAATTTGCTTCCTTATATGAAGATTCAGTCCATTGTCAATGTTGAGAACTTGTTTCATTTTTATCCCTCTATTTTATATAATGAAAAATAAGGGTTATTTATAACTTTAATTAAATACCTTGATCTTCATAGTCAATTGCAAATGAAAGAGGATGTTGTGGTACAAAGGAAGGAAAGGACAAAAATAAGATGAGTATAAGAGATTTTTTTTTTGAGTTAAAGCAATATCTACCCATAAAGGTCAAATTGTATTCAATAGAATATGCGGGGAATATATTTCCTTGCCTATTAAGTTCCTGAAACTTTTATGAACTTAAAATCCTCAAATTGGGGATGCATGATCTAAATATGGATCCATTATAGTAATCATGTGTACTCAATTTTTCAAATATACCCTTTTGTGTAATTCATGCTTGCTTTTAAGACACTTATATAATGCACTTCATGTGAAAAACAAGAATTAACATATATTACATTAGCAAAGTAAAATTGAGGGTGTTCCATATATCTCCATGGTGATGAAGGCACATTGTTTTGATTATAAAAATAAGGGGTTTACATAAGATAGAATAATTTCCATTACTTTTAGTGTTGAATTTATGCAACCACTCTAATGGTTACATAACTACTATTTATTATTGGTGGTTATTTTGTAATGTCCCTAATGGTTTCATAACTTTAAGTATGCATATGTCACTGGTTTCACCACCATGTAAATTTTTTGAAGGTTAATGCTTGCAAATGTTTCTTTTTATTATTGTTAGTTCATTTAAGATTTTTGGAAGAGTCTAAATATGAGAGAGAATTATTACATTTCAAGTGTAAGTCATAGATAAACATAAGAGTCTTAGAATTGGATTCACATTACAATTTATCAAGATTAGGTTTTGGTTAAAGTTGTCTTTATTTTTTCTTAGTTGTTTCGTGGTTGTTTGAGTGTTGGTACATTCTAAGTGTTTGAAAGGTGAAAAATAAGATTGTGTGTAATGTTTGGATTAGGAATAGTGAATCTATCCATACAAGCCATCTTTTGGAAGTATCTTATAAATTTTTAAATCACATAATGGAATGAGGAGTGTAATTTCCTCTACTAGCTAGAGTTTTTCCCACTTTTTATTTCTTTATGATAAATATTTGTGTTATTATGTGTTCATGCTATATTTATCTTTCCATTAATATTTTAATATTTTTTAATTTAATTTCAAACACTTCATAATTCTATTTTATTTAATAAAAATAGTATATACAATATCTCATTTAACTACTTATTAAATGAAGAGTAGAAGATTAATTTTAGGGAAGTTTAATGTGGTTTAAATACCTATTTTATAGATCACAATAACATATGAGATTGAACCAATTTTTTTTTTAAATTATGGTGTGTAATTAGAGACCTAGCTAGCTCTATAGTGATGCAATTCCTTATATGGGGCTTAATTGTCGCTAATTATTTATAAGATTGAACTAAATACCCAATTGGTAATATATGGTTTGTGATCATATCCCCAGTTGACATAATTTGAATGAAATTCCTTGCATGGTGTTAGTTTAGACCCATTTGCATATGATATTTAACAAAATAATCAATGTTTTTAATATTGTGTGCAATTGGAGTAAAATTCAACATTATATGGATGTAATTTATCACATAGGGATCGTTTAGACCAACTACATAATATATTGAGCTAAGTAATTGATTGAATTAATAGGGTGTATAGTTTGAGCCTAAATTTATATTAAAATTATGTAATTATTTTCATGAGTCTTGGTTGGCACCAATTTCACAAAATATTAAACCAAATACTATATCAGTTTAATATGATGTTCTTCTAGAGACCCAATTAACATTAGACAAAAAATATTCATTGAATGAGGCTTACTTACCCTAGATTTTTATCAAATCTAATTAAATACTTTTTGGTTCATTCTATTGTTACATTTTATGGATGTAATTCATTTCACACCTTATTTTACCATTATTTTGTATTATATTTCCCAAATTTTTGATTGATTTAATATTATGTGTAATAGAAAAACCAATTTATATTATAAAGAAATATTTCCTTGAATGGGGATTAGTTGACCCTAGTTGCATATATGATGTAAAAAAATACTGGTTTGGTTGAATATGGTGTGAAATTAAATCCCAATGTGACATTAGATTGATAAAAATTCTTTACACGTGGATCTTTTTGGAAAAAATTATATATGAGATTATTTGAAATATTTGGTTTGATAAATAAGTGTAAAAAATAAGACCATGTTAAAATTAGATGGACATACTTGCACTTTTTTTTATTGTCTCTAATTGAAAATTTTAGTGTGATTTAAATACTTTATTATTTTAATATGGTTTGTATCATAACAAAAATTAACATTAGGAGGACATAATTATTTGCACGATGATAGGTCAGACCCATCTATGTATCATATTTTAACCAAACACTAAATTATTTTAATATGGTGTGAAACTATAGACCCAATTGGTAAATGGATGGGCACAATTTCTTGCATGGGGATCATTTTCCCAATTTGATTAAAAAATACTTGATTACATGATTATGGTGTGTACTATAAGCCCCAAATGACATTAAATGGATGAAATTCATTACATGAATATTTATATCCAAATTTCATATCAAATTTAACCATATAGTTAATTATGTTAATATAGTGTGTAATTAGATCCCTAATTGACAATTGATGGATATTTTTCCCTATAAATGGCTCTTCTACCCAATTACATTACAAAATGAAATAAAAAATCAATTCATTAAATTTGGTATGCAACTAAAGCCAAAACTAACATTAGATTGAATTAATTTAATTTACATGCCTTTTTTTGACCTTATTATGTATGAGATTGAAGAAAATACTCAATTTTTTCAACATGGTGTGTAATATGAGCCCAATTTACACTAAATGAATGAAATTCCCTTCTTTTGGGTTATTTGGCCCCAATTACATATGAGATTGGACAAAATAATTTATTTTTTCAATATGGTGTAGAATCATATCACTAATTGACATTATATAGACTCAATTTTTCACATGTATCTCATCTATCTATAATTGCATATCAATTTAATAAAAATATTCAATTGTTTGATTATACTGTGAAATTATCACCCTAATTGACATTATATGGATGTATTTTATTACAAATGGATTGTTTTTTCAAATTTACATATGATATTTAATAAAACCCTTGTTTGTATCAATATGGTATGTAATTAGGGACCCAATTGACACTATATATATATATATATATATATATATATATATATATATATATATATAATTTATTACACATGAATCATTTAGCCTCAATTGTGTGTTAGATTAAACCAACTAATTGATTGGTCTAATATGTGTGTGATAAAATCCCTAATTGGAATATATGTACATAATTTCTTTGACTTTTTTATCCTTAATTACCTATTAGATTAAACCAAATTAAAGCTTTTTTAGTATCATGTGAAACCAAATCCCCAATTGACATTACACTTACATAATTCCATGCATGTAAAAGTTAATTACAAATGATTATAAGCTAAATAATAAATTAGTAAAATGTGTTATAGAATCAAATATTCAAATGACATTAGGTGGATGGAATTCCTTGAAAATGGATCATTTCACATTAATTATTTATTATATTAAATCAAATATTGAACTAGTTAAGTATGGTATGTAACCGATGCCATAATTTACATTAGATGGACACAAATCCATGTATGAAACTTATTTAGCCCCAACTAAATATGTTTTTAAACTAAATATTTGATTGTATGAATAGGGTGTTCTATTGAATAACCATTCAATATTAGATGCATGTAATTTCTCACATGTGACTCGTTTGGCCCCAATCACATATAAGATTGAAACAAATATTTGATTAGTTAATTATGGTGTGTAATTAGAATCCAATTGACATTAGTTGGAAAAAATTCTGTACACATGGCTCATTTCACTCTAATTACATATGAGATTGAACCAAATACTCAATTAGTTGAATATGGTGTGTAATTAGATCCTTAACTAGAGTTAAATGAATGAAAGTCATTAAAAGTGGATTGGTTATCCATGATATCATATCATAATCAAAAAAATACTAGATTGGTTAAGTATGGTGGGAAATCAAAGCCCTATTTGAAAATTTTTGGATGTACTTACATGCATGGGACTTGGTTGGATAGTATTAGCTTAGATTCATCCAAATACCACACATCTTGTTCAATATAGTGTGAAATTAGATTCACACTTTACATTAGATGGAAATAATTATTTTTATGAGTATAAATTGGCCCCAATAGCATATTAGAATAATATAAATAATATATTGTCTCAATATGTCTACTATTAGAACCCTAAGTGAAATTATATATATGCAATTACTTAAACATAGATAAATTAGCCCTAATTTTATATGATATTAAAAACAAAACTTATTTTGTTAAATATGGTATATAGTTATATCCCTCATTGAGATTATATGGTCTCAACTCTAAACATGTGGCTCATTTGGACATAATTACATATCAAATTGAGTCAAATACTTGGGTGGTTCAATATGATGTGAAAACAAAACCCCAATAAAATTAGATATAATAATTCCTTTAATGTGGCCTAGTTGGCACTAATTACATATTGGATAAAAATAAATACCCAATTTATATAATATGGTGTACAATAAGATTGATAATTAACATCACATGGAATCAATTACTTACATGCCACTTGTTTCACCTCAATCATATATCAAATTAAACCAAATACTTGATTAGTTCAATAAGGTGTGCAATAAGATCAAGTGTTAGTAGATGGGTATAATTAATTTCAAGGGGATCATTTAGAACCTAATTATTTATGAAATTAAACCATGTAATTTATTGGTTGAATATTATTTGAAATCACATCCCCAACTAACATTATATGGACATAATTCCTTAGACATGGATTGCCTAATAAATGTTAGATTGAACCAAATAATTGATGTTTTTTATATGGTGTCCAATTAGATCATTAATTGATATTATATGGAGATAATTAATGGGACAGATCTCATTTGTCCCCAATTTCATATGATACGTATGGATCATTAACTAAAATTGTATGGACATAATTCCTTAGACATGGATTACCTAATTAAATGTTAGATTAAACCAAATAACTAATGTTTTTGATATGGTGTGTAATTGGATCATTAACTAACATTATATGGACATAATTAATGGGATAGATCTTGTTTGTTCCCAATTTGATATGAGATTGAAACAAACAATTGATTTGTTGAATATCATGTGTTACTAAATCCCTAGTTAAAATCAAACTAACACAATTCCTTTCATAGGGATTGAATGACACTAACTACATATTATATTGAACCATATACTCAATAGTTTCAATATTTTTTGTAATTAGATGTCCAATTTACAATAAATGGACGTAATTTCTTGCATGGGTTTTGTTTGACCTAAATTACATATGTTATTGAACCAAATACATAATTTATTGAGTATGGTGTGTAATCAGACCATTAGCTGACATTAAATGGATAAAATTTGTTGCATAGGGCTCAATTTTCCCCACTTTCATATTATATTGATCCAAATACTCAATTTTATGAATATTGAATGTAATTAGAGCATTAATTGACATTAAATGTGAAGGTTTAGTTTTCCCCAATTATATATCATATTAAACTAGATACTTGATTGATTCAACATGGTGTGTAATCAAAACCCAAACTTACATTAGATGGATGTAATTCCTTGAATAGGGCTCAATTAACCCCAATTATGAATCATATTAAACCAAATGATCTATTGGTTCAATATGGTGGGAAATAGAGTCTTAAATTAACATTATATGAATGTATCATATGAAATAATATACTCTATTGGTTCGTTATGTTGTGAAAATTATGCCCCAATTGACATTATATAAAAAACATTCCTTTCACATGACACATTTTCCCACCATTACATATGAGATTATATGAAATAATATATTATTTTAGTATGGTGTGAAATTATATCACCAATGAACATATATAGATGTAATATTTTGTACAATGATAAATTTGCCTGAATTACATATGAGATTGAACCAATTACTTGATTAGTTGAATTTTTTATTAGATAAGTTAAATGTTAGGTTGGAGAAACCTACACCCATTACAACAAAAATTCAAAACATATTTAGGAAAAGACAACATAACAAAAATAGGGATAAATCTAACCCGATGGGTTAGCCTAAAATACACCAAACATCAACCACCTAACAAAAAATAAATAAATAAGAAACTAAGGAAAAAAATAAGTGACAAACTAATTTGATTCTAATTAAGTGACCAGTTATTTGGTCATTGCACTAGTGCCTTTGTTACTTTTGCCCTTGGTCTAACTCTTGATGAACAGGACCTCACCCTTATCCAGACTCCTTTTTTTGAGGTCTGAGTAGAGGGTCTCTTTTATATCTTCCATAGAAGCCTGGGTAGCTTCTTCCTCTTTGCCTTTCTAGGTTGAATTACCTTTGGGGTGCAATCTAGGTGGTCCTTACCATCATTTTTGTCTTATCGGGGTAGAGGGATTTTGTAAGCCTCTTAATTTTTTAGCTATTTATCCATAGAGGAGTTTTTATATCACAATTTTTGTGTAAATTTTTTGAAGATAATCCTTAATTACCTCATTAACATCAACCCCCAAGGATACCTTTCCTTTGGAAGAAAGTGGTTGAATAAAGGAAGAGCTTCCCAAGTCTAGTTTCAATTTTTAATGTACATAATCATTCAAATCCACCAAACCTTGTTCCTTTTGTTCCTCTTTATATATCATTTTAGAGAAATTATTTCCCTCTTCCTCCAAGTCCTCCTTTTAACTATTGATGTCTATGTCCTTGGAGATAATCTTTGACTAGACAGGTTGCTCCCATTTAATGAGTAGTATGATAAGATCATGCTAGATTAAATCCACCACCAAATTCTTTTTAAAGTTAAAAATAGACACCTCTAATGATTTAAAAAAAGGAATAATAATATAATTACCCTTGAAATTATTCAAGATCAATAAGTGATGTGGATAGAGAATAAGGTGTTTTATTTCAAGAGTAATATATCTCATAATTTAAAGACATACCTCTAACCATTTCCTTAGCAAGTCAACATGGATAAACTATTTATTAGTGGATTATTTTAGTTTGTATTATTCCATATTAAAGAAGACATTCATGAGTTCCTCCTTGCATCTCTTATCTTTCAATGACTTAACTTTATGACATTCCATGCCTATGGTATCACTGAATAGCTCCTCAGTGATCTAAATCTTCAACCCATGTATTCTCACCTCATGATTATCCTAACCATAGGAAAAATCCCTAGAGAGAACTATGTCATGCCCCACCAAGTATTTCATGAATGGATATAGCCCCCATTTAACAATTTTCTTCCAAACATGCTCATTATTTTTAACATAGGTGCAAAAAATCAGCTCAAAGCAATCTCTGTCCCCTCCCATTTTCTTAGACTACAGCTTTATTTTGTAATGAGTGCCAAAATAACTTTATGGGAGGGATAAATGATAAACAAGGAAAATAAAACCTAACATGATCATGAGATAATGTCTCAGGACCTACCACTCATCTAAGGCCTTGGTAATAAGAGCTTTACATGCATGAAAATCATTGTACATAACCCATAATCTACTCATCATAAGTTTAACCATCATGACTTTATGTGATATGTCATTTTTTGATGTCAACATTGTCGATTACATCATCTAGTAATTTTATTTCATGCCAAGTGATGTATGCATTTTTAAGGACTTTGATGTTAGCCAAACAATTTTCTCCCCTATTGCCTTCTCTATATACATGCTCAATAAGTACTTCTTTGAAGTAGCTCAATAGATTTTTAGCATCATTAATGATACTAAAGATGTTCCATGAAGGTATATAAATCCCTTTAAGGAATTTGATAATGTTTATCAAGTCCCCCTGTATAGGTATGAACTCATAGATACGACTAACCAGCTCTTTAATACCCCACAATGCCACAATTGCATTAGAGACATGATTATTTTGGATCCCTAGTGGCCCCACATAAGTCACTTTGATATTTATTGAAGAGTATCCAATAAATCAACCTACCCCTGTTAGTCCTAAATCACCCTCTATTACACCATCAAATTTGAGTTTAACCCACTATGGAATGAGAGGTGACCACTTAACTTGAGACTTGTCCACTCCTTTAACTTGGGAATTACCAGGGATGACAAGATTGAGCTGGGTCATAATATTGGATAATAGAGTTGAACTAGCTTGGTTAAATGAAGAAGAAGAGGTTGACCAATTTTCTTGTAGAAAATCCAAAATTCTTTGAAATGTGGAGGCAGGGTAAGGCTAGTGATTCTAAAAAATGCAAGAATTCCCTACTCTCCAAATGCCCCAAAAAATATGGGGGAGGACCAGGTTTCACCAAAAAGGTAATGGGATAACCTCCAAAGGGAGATTATATTAAGTTATTGAGTCCAAGATGGAACTAGGGGCAACCCATGAAAAGTTATAAATGATGAAGAAAAGCTAAAAGATGGATGAAGTGAAATGGCAAGAGACAAATAAATGTTCCACAGTCTCAGTTTCTTCTTTGTAGAGTGAGCATCTATTAGGAATAGATATGCCTCTTTTAATCAAATTATCCATAGTTAAAATATTATTTTGGGCTGCCAACCAAAATAAAACACTAATTTTGGGTATGAGGTTTTTAATCTAGAGGGACTTCCAGTTGAATTCCTCTTCCTCCTAGTTCCAAAGGAAGGATAAACTAAACTTCGTAGAATAAAGATTTTTAGAATCATGTTCTTAGATGAGAGAATCTTCCCTTGGAAACTGTATGATATGAATATGTTGGATATAATCATTAATATCTTAAAGCATGTAGGATTTTTTTTATCCAAATTAGTTTTAGTTAGGACTTTCTAAAACTTCCTCCTGTTCTTTATTTCCTAGTAATCTATCACCTTGTGACCATAGTTTTCCTTAAAGAAAGAGATCATGTCTAGGTCTTGGAAAGTGGGTTCGAAAGGGGCCTCAAACCATGGGTCACCCAATAAGTCAATAATTTTACCTATACCTACATTACACTTGAGTCTTTTCTATAGTAGATACTTGCCCACTTGCAATGCTTTCCAAAAAGCAAAGCCATTGTCAGGGCCAAATTTTGAGAGAAAGTAATGGCCTTCCCCAGAATGAAGATATTTATCTCTAACTATTTTGGTCCAATAATTTTTATATTTACCACCCTCTATCCTTTCTTCATCAAAAGATCTTGATTCATGGATTTAAGGATTCTTAACCCTAGACCTCCATTTGGAGTAGGATGACATGCTTGATTTTAGGAGATAAATGAAAACCTAAATCTATCTTTATAGCCTCACCACATGAATGTTTTTTTAATGTGCTCTATTTGACTAATTATTATACCTAGAATAGAAAAGAGTGACATAAATTATACGGCGATACTTTGAAGGGAACTCTTTAGAAGTTGGAATTTGCCAGCTTGAGATAGAAGGTTCCCTTTCCACCCTGTAAATTTTTTCTGGATCTTGTCAATGAGGGGGGTCCAAAATTTAGATTTCAAAGGATTTATAGAGAGAGGGGTGCCTAGATACATATATTAAAGGTTCCTTATGACACAACCCAAAATATTGGAAATTTTATTTTGAAGAGCCAAGGGAGTGTTGATGAAAAAGAGGGAACTCTAAGAGAATTTCATGTTTTGACTAGAGACCACTTCATAATAATCAAGAATTTTTTTAAAGCACCTAGCTTCTAAAATTGAAGCCTCCCCTATCATCATCATGTCATCAGTGAATTAATGATGTGTGATCATACTGGTATTAGGGGTGGAAATTATTCCATTAATGATATTTGAGGTTCTTCCTTGATAATGAGATGACTCAAAGATTCCAAAAAAATGATGAACATGTATGGGGAGAGAGGATTCCCTTAACTTAACCCTCTCTCAACTAGAAATAAACCCTTGGGGACACCATTTATACTAACCAAGAATAAAGGGTTTGAAATACAAGAAGTAATTAATTTTTTAATCGAGAGATTAAAACTAGATCTATCCAAAATTTTGTCAATGAATTGACATGAAACCTGATCATAGGCCTTACTCATATCAATCTTAAGGAACATACCTTTATATTTTTAGTGAGACACCAAGTGAATTCTTTCATGAACCATAATGATCCCATCCAAAATCTATCTGCTAGACATGAAAGCACCCTATTGTTCTACTATTATTCTATCGAGTAGGATTTAAAGTTTGAGTGAAAGGATTTTGTTGTAGATTTTATGATTACCTAAATAGAGTCCACAATATAATCCATAATTGAAATTAGATGGAAAAAAGTCATTTTAATGGGTTCAATTGATCCCAACCAAATATCATATTAAAATAAATACTCAATTTATTGAATGTGGTGTGAAATAATAGTGTCAATTGACATTACATGGCCTCAATTCCTTTTGCATAGCTTGTTTTCTCCCAATCATTAATGATATTGAATTATATACTTGATTCAATAACCATAGTGTGAAATTAGATCCATAATTTATATTATATGGATGCAATTCCTTACATGGGGATTTGTTGGCCCTAATTAGATATAATATTAAATAAAATACTTGATTAATTTAATATCATGTGAAATCAAAGACCCAAATGATATTCGATGAATGGAATTAATTATGTAAGGCTTAGTTTACTCCAATCACATAAAAAATTGAACCAAATTATTTATTGGTTAAAGATTATGTGCAATTATAACCCCACTTGACATTAGATGGATAGTTGTTTTTTTTCAAATAACTCATTTTTATCTAATTGCATATTAGATCAAACTAAATACTATATTTTTACAATATGGTGTGTAATATGAGTCCCAATTGACTTTATATGGACATATTTTCTTACACATTTATTTCTTCCTAATTACATATCATATTAGATAAAATTTTATATTTATTTAATATAGTGTGAAATCTGATCCCTATTTAACTTGAAATGAATGCAGCATGTTCAACAAGATTTGATGAGTCAAATTACATATAAGATTTTAAAAAATATATTATTAGTTAAATATGGTGTGTAATCAAAGTCACGATTGACATTAAATTTATGAAATTCCTTACACATAACTATTTTTCCCTAGATTCATATCAAATTAAACCTTATACTTGATTGATTGGATATGGCATGTAATCCTAGTTGAGTTTATATGGGCATAAATATTTTCTTAGGGTTGATTACAGTGTGAAATTTGAACCCAAATTAAATTTATATTAATGAAATATGTTCAACCAGGTTTAATGGTCTCAATTTCATATATGATTAAACCAAATACTTTATTAGTTCAATATGGTGTGTAATTGAAACCCGATTTGACATTAAATGGATGTAATTCCTTGCACATTTTTAGAATTTTCACAATTATATATTATATTAAACTAAATATTTGATTGGCTAATTATGGTGTGTAATTAGAACCCCAATTTATGTTATGTAGATGTAATTATTTTCTCGAGTTTTAATATGTTGTCAAATTAGATCCCCAATTAACTTTATATGAATGCAATGTGTTCAAAGAGGTTTAGTGGTCCCAATTGTATATGATATTTGACCAAAAACTTTATAAATTAAATTTTGTATGTAATCAAAGACCTAATTTACATTAAACATACACAATTTGTTTCACACCACTCATTTGGCCCCAATTACATATGAAATTAAATCAAATACTTGATTCATGTCTAAAATTTGAGCCCTAGTTTAGATTATATGGATGTAATTACTTTCACACAACTCATATGGTTTGAATTATGTATATAATTAAAATACATAATTGGTTCAATAAAGTGTGAAATTCAAGACCCATTTGACATTTTATAGATGCAATTTGTTGCATATGGATCAATTTGACCTAGTGGTATATAATATTGAAAAACAACTCAATTTGTTGAATATGGTGTGCAATTGGATCCCCAACTAACATTATATTTATGTTATCTATTTAGAAAGGATTGTTTGGCTCAAACTACATATATTATATAACTAAATACTCAATTAGTTGAATATGGTGTGTAATCAAAACCCCAATTGCTATTAAATGGATGTAATTCCTTGTGTTGGGCTTTGTTGGCACAAATTAAATATCACATTGAAATAAATAATCATTTTTTTTAATATGGTGTAAAATCATAGGATCAATTTATAATAGCTTTATGAACCACCTTAAATTGGGTTTGGTTAGCATCAATTGCCTATTCTGTTGATTCAAATACTTGATTTATTTAATATAGATTTAAATGAGATATTTAGTTGACATTAAAGAGATGCAATTCCTTGCACAAGGCTTAGTTATCCCAAATTATGTATTTCATTGAAGTAAATACCATCTCAATATGATTTTAAAATTAGAGCCCCAATTGACATTATATGGATGAAATTCATTACACATAGGTTATTTGGGCCAAATTACATATGAAATTTAAATAAATATTCTAGTGGTTCAATATGGTGTCCAGTTGTAGCCTAAATTAATATTATATTGATGTATTTACTATATGAGGATGGTATAAGTACTAGATTAGTTGAATATGGTGTGAAATTGGATTCCCAATTAAAATTAAATGGACACATCTCCTTGTAAAGGGATCAATTTACTCTAATTTTCATTAGATTGAGACAAACACTCAATTATATGAATATTATATGTAATCAAAGCTCTAATTGACATTATATGGATTAAATTATTTACATGGGGATAACTTATGTTATAAAATATATGATATTTAATTAAATACTCTACTAGTTCAATATATTATGTCATCAGACCCCAAAATGACATTAGATGGATGCAATTCATTACAAAAGGATCATTTGTCCTACATATGATATTGAAACATATAATCAATTAGTCCAATACAATTTGAAATCAAAGACACAATTGACATTATTTATATGTAATTCCTTTCATGTGGATTAGTTGTCCCCAATTACATATTATTTTGAATTAAATGTTTTATTAGTGTAATATGGTTTATAATTGGAATCCAAAATAAAACTAAATGGACACAATTCCTTGCATATGGATTGTTTGTCTTCAATTACATATGAGATTAAACCAATTAATTGATAGGTTTATTATGGTGTGAAATTGAAGCTCTAGTTGACATTATATTTATGCAATTTATTAATTGCAACTTGGTTGGACCTAATGTCATATCATTTCAAATAAAACATTTGATTGGTTTAATATGGTGTTCAATGAAAACCTAAATTAAACAAATATGGATGCATTTCCTTGAAGCTAGATAATTTTTCAAAAATTATATATCTAATTGAGCTAGATACTTGGTTAATTGAATATAATGTGTAATAAAATAGAAAAGTGACATTAGATGGGTGTAATTAATTGTAAAAGGTATATTTATCATTAATTATATATTTTATTAAACTAAATACTTGATTGGTTGAATATAGTGTGTAATTGGAGCTTTAATTCACATTAGATAGACACACTTCCTTACATGTGGATCATTTGGATGGAACATTTCAAATTAAACAAAATTATTGATTAAATAATGTGTGGTGTATTTTAATAATCAATTAACATTATATGGATGCAATTCATTGTATTAGGATTGATTAGACTCATTTGTGTGTGATATTGAACTAATTATTTTTTGGAATATAGTGTGTATTTAGAGACTACATTGATATTAGATAGATAAAATTCATTGTATAAGGCTCATTTTCTGCCATTTGCTTATGTGACATGCCATATATTTAACTCTTTAAATAACAGGTTTAATCAGGGCCACAATTGACATTGTATGGATGTAATTCATTGCAAAAGGCTCAATTGGATAAAATTTCATTTAAAATTAAACCAAATAACTAATTAATTCAATATGACATGCAATAAAATCCCTAATTGATGTCATATAAATGTAATTCCTTGCACAAGGATCAATAGTCATAAATTGTACATCATATTATGGAAAATACTTAATGTTTTTAATATAGTGTGTAATTAAATCCATAATGTACATTATAAGGATTCAATTCATTGAAAAAGGATTGGTTTTCCTTAATTACATATTATATTCTAGCAAATACTCAATTGATTAAATTTGGTGTGCAATGAGAGCCACAAATTATTTTATATAGACATAATTCATAGCATGGGGCTCAATTGGCCCCATTTTCATATTTATTTGATCAAAATACTTGATTAGTATAATATGATATGTAATATGAGCCTTAACTGACATTAGATGGAACCAATTGCTTACATGAGGCTAATGTTTTACCAATTACATACTAGACTGAAATAAATCCTATATTAGTTCAAAAAGGGATGAAATTAGATCCCCAATGGACATTAGATGGATATAATTCATTATACATAGGACTTTTAACATTAATTTCATACAAAATTGAACCAAATAATATATTTGTTGAATATGGTGTTCAATTAGATCTCCAAATAACATTAAATGGAAAAAAACCATTACACGAGGATCATTTTGGCCCAATTACATATGAGATTAAACTAAATAATTATTCTATAAAAGGTGTGTAATCATGCTCCCAATTGATAATAAATGGTTGCAATTCCTTACGTGAGGCTCATGGGCTTAAAAATTATATTATATTTAATTAAATACATGATTGGTTCAAAATTGTGTCTAATTAGAACCCTAATTTACATTATATGGATGAAAGTACTTATAAGAGGTTCTTGTGGCTCAAATTACATATGAAATTGAATAAAATATTCATGTGGTTGAATATGTGTGAAATCAAATCCCTAATTGACATTAAATTAATGTAATTATTTTGATGGAACTTGTTTGACACCACTTTTCTATGAAATTAAACCAAATACTTAATTAGTTTAATATTTTATGCAATCAAGGCCCCGATTGAAACTATATGGATGCAATTTCTTTACATAGGACTTGGTTGGCCCTAATTGTGTATAAAATTGAGCCAAATACTTTATTTATTAATCTTTTATGTAATTGGAACTGTAATAAAATTAAATTGAATCAATTATTTTCATGAGGATTAGTTGACCTAATATCATATCAAATTGAATCAAATACTCAATTGGTTCAATATCTTGTGTAATTGGAAACCTAGTTGACATTATATGGATTTTATTCCTTGTGAAAATATATGTTGGTTATAATCACACATAAAATTAAATATTTCAATTTATTTTTACAATATGGTGTAAAATCATATCCCCAATTACATATGAGATTCAACCAATTAATTGATAGGTTTATTATGGTGTGAAAATGAAGCTCTAGTTGACATTAAATTTATGCAATTTATTAATTGAAACTTGGTTGGACCTAATGTCATATAATTTCAAATAAAACATTTGATTGGTTTAATATGGTGTTCAATGAAAGCCTAAATTGAACAAATATGGATGCATTTCCTTGAATCTAGATAATTTTTCCAAAATTATATATCTAATTGAGCCAAATACTTGGTTAATTTAATAAAATGTGTAATAAAATAGAAAAGTGACATTAGATGGATGTAATTAATTATAAAAGGTATATTTATCATTAATTATATATTTTATTAAACTAAATACTTGATTGGTTGAATATAGTGTGTAATTGGAGCTTTAATTCACATTAGATAGACACACTTCCTTACATGTGGATCATTTGGATGGAACATTTCAAATTAAACAAAATTATTGATTAAATAATGTGTAGTGTATTTTAATAATCAATTAACATTATATGGATGTAATTCATTGTATTAGGATTGATTAGACCCATTTGTGTGCAATATTGAACTAATTATTTTTTGGAATATAGTGTGTATTTAGAGACTACATTGATATTAGATAGATGAAATTCATTTTATAAGGCAAATTTGATGCCATTTGCTTATGTAACATGCCATATATTTAACTCTTTAAATAACGGGTTTAATCAGGGCCACAATTGACATTGTATGGCTGTAATTCATTGCAAAAGGCTCAATTGGATAAAATTTCATTTAAAATTAAACCAAATAACTAATTAATTCAATATGACATGCAATAAAATCCCTAATTGATGTTATATAAATGTAATTCCTTGCACAAGGATCAATAGTCATAAATTGTACATCATATTATGGAAAATACTTAATGTTTTTAATATAGTGTGTAATTAAATCCATAATGTACATTATAAGGATTCAATTCATTGAAAAAGGATTCGTTTTCCTTAATTACATATTATATTCTAGCAAATACTCAATTGATTAAATTTGGTGTGCAATGAGAGCCACAAATTATTTTATATAGACATAATTCATAGCATGGGGCTCAATTGGCCCCATTTTCATATCTATTTGATCAAAATACTTGATTAGTATAATATGATATGTAATATGAGCCTTAACTGACATTAGATGGAACCAATTGCTTACATGAGGCTAGTTTTTTACCAATTACATACTAGACTAAAATAAATCCTATATTAGTTCAAAAAGGGATGAAATTAGATCCCCAATGGACATTAGATGGATATAATTCATTATACATAGGATTTTTAACATTAATTTCATACAAAATTGAACCAAATAATATATTTGTTGAATATGGTGTTCAATTATATCTCCAAATAACATTAAATGGAAAAAAAACCATTACACGAGGATCATTTTGGCCCAATTACATATGAGATTAAACTAAATAATTATTCTATAAAAGGTGTGTAATCATGCTCCCAGTTGATAATAAATGGTTGCAATTCCTTACGTGAGGCTCATGGGCTTAAAAATTATATTATATTTAATTAAATACATGATTGGTTCAAAATTGTGTCTAATTAGAACCCTAATTTACATTATATGGATGAAAGTACTTGTAAGAGGTTCTTGTGGCTCAAATTACATATGAAATTGAATAAAATACTCATGTGGTTGAATATGTGTGAAATCAAATCCCTAATTGACATTAAATTAATGTAATTATTTTGATGGAACTTGTTTGACACCAATTTCCTATGAAATTAAACCAAATACTTAATTAGTTTAATATTTTATGCAATCAAGGCCCCAATTGAAACTATATGGATGCAATTTCCTTACATAGGACTTGGTTGGCCCTAATTGTGTATAAAATTGAGCCAAATACTTTATTTATTAATCTTTTATGTAATTGGAACTGTAATAAAAATAAATTGAATCAATTATTTTCATGAGGATTAGTTGGCCTAATATCATATCAAATTGAATCAAATACTCAATTGGTTCAATATCTTGTGTAATTGGAAACCTAGTTGACATTATATGGATTTTATTCCTTTTGAAAATATATGTTGGTTATAATCACACATAAAATTAAATATTTCACTTTATTTTTACAATATGGTGTAAAATCACAGCCCCAATTACATTATATGGATGTAATTCATTGCTCAGGGATCAAGTGGCCCTAATTGCATACCAAATTGAATGAATAACTTGATTGGTAATATATGGTGTGCAATAGGATTCTAAATTAAAATTAGAAAAAATTAATTCCTTAAAAACAGGTCCATTTAACCCCAAATTCATATCAAATTGAACCAAATACTATATTATTTCAAAATGGGGTCCAATCAGAGCCTCAATTGACATTATATGGACACAATTTACTATAGAAGGTTTAGTTGGTGCCAATTTTATATGATATTGAACCAAATACTTGATTTTTACAAAATAGTGTAGAAATGGAGATACAATTGAAATTATATGGATGAAAATACTTTCATGGGGATTATTTGGCACCATTTTTATTTAAAATTGAGCCAAAGATCTGATTGGTTGATTTTCTCTTTCAAATTAGAACCCCAATTGACATTAGATGGATGAAATTAATTACACACTACTCATTCAAGCTCAATTGCATATGAGATTGAACCAAATTTTGGATTTATTGAATATGGAGTGGATAAAATCATGTTATTTGACATTGAATGGATGTAGTTCATTGTGACATGTTTTTTAGGCCCAAGTCCATATGATATTGAACCAAATAATTGTTATATAATTAGATCCCAATTAATATTATATGGCTGAAATTTTTGCATGAGATCATTTGAAATTATTTATGTATTAAATTAATCCAAATTATTGATTTGCTTATTATCATGTGTAATCAGATCCCCTTTTGACATTAAATAAACACAAATCCTTACAATAGGATCATGTGACTCAAACTATGTATGAGATTAATCTAAATAATTTATTGGTTTAATATGATGTGAAATTGGAGCCCAAAAGGATGTTAAATTGATGTAATCCATTTCATAGAGTTATTTTGATCCAAATTGCATATGATATTGAACCAATATCTCAACTAGTTGAATATGGTATTCAATCAAGGCCCATATTTACATTATCTAGATGAAATTTTATAGTATGGGAACATTTTGGCCTTGATTACATATCATATTGAACCAATTAATTGAATTACTCATTATGGTGTGTTATTTGGACCCCAAGTGACATTAGATGAATGTGATTCCTTTCATGGAGCATGGATGGCTACAGTTACACATCATATTGAACCAAACACCTTATTAGTTCAATATGGCATGCAATTAGATTTATTATTAACACTACATGGATGGAAATCCTTATGTGGGGCTAGGTTGGCTATGATTTCATGTAAAATTGAACTAAATAATCTAATTTTTAATATTATTTGGAATAATGTTCCCAATTGTCATTATATGAATGTAATTTCTTTCATAGTGATTGAATTTACCTAGTTGAATACCATATGTAAATAAATACTTGATTGGTATTTGATGGTGTTGACTATTATCCCCAATTAACATTAGAGAGAATGAATTCGTTGCACTAGGTTTTTTCACCCATTTTCATATCAAATTATTATATTTTTTAGATATAGAGTGCAATCAAAGCCCCAATTGACATGAGATGGGAACAATTTACTACACAGAGTTTTATTGGCCCCAAATATATATCACATTGAAAAAAAAATGATTATTTAAATATGGTGTACAATCAAAACCAAAATTGACATTAGATGGTTTTATAGACACTATTTTATGATCATATAGGACCTCAGCCATGTCCACTTTCCAAACTCAGACCTTGGTTATTTTTCTCAATTCTAGACTATTCTGGCCTCTACAAATCTTGTGTCTACTCTATCTTATATCCCTTGACTTATCTCTTAGTTTGAATAATATTATGTTGATGACACAATCCTTATATCTTGCAAAAAATGCTTAAAATTTACTTATCTTCCATATTTTAAAGTTTAAAATAATTACCTACTTTCCTACTCCCTAGATACTACCATCTAAGACAAACACTAACATTCATGTTAGTATCTTATCCTGATGCAAGTATCAAGTGCCATAAAGTCATATTTTTATAATGACAAACATCTTAATGGTTGGACTACGTGATTCAATGTGTTATAATTATCAAAATGGATTGATATAAATACAAGATATATCCTCATTCATTCCTCAGCTATAAAAATTCTAGATAGACCAAGATAACTTATCAAAAACACTCTATCAAGCATTAAATTAAATAAAGAATCCTTATTTCCATAGAATTCATAGGTAAAAAACATATACAGGTTTATAATACTAAAGGAGTAACCTAAGGGACCAATTTTACAAGTTATAATCTAGGTCACTATTGTACTTGCTTTTAACATATTACATGATTCACACACAAGGCAAAACATAGGGGAGAACTACACAAGTATAAGGTCCTCTTCTATAGTATTGTCTATGTAGGTAAATCCCATTGATATTGGGTTTTTTGGGGTCATATCAACAATGTGTGCCCACTAATCCATTTTTACCAAGGTCACTATGAATATGGAGAACTAGGGGTTTTCCATTTTACAAGGAGTGATAGTTCATGACCTAGATCTAAATGCACTAGAGAGAATGGGAAGACAAACCTAGAAGTGTCTAGTGATCACATCCTTGTAAAACATGTATTATATATAGGACACTTGCATACTAACCAAAATAGTAGTATTGATGTAACCATCCTAGGCTGATGTTAGTGTTTTGAGCTTTAGAAGCATCAGATCAAGAGTTTGATGACTATTGTAAAACTATCTACCAACCTTCTTCCACTCTAATCTATATCCAACACTATGTCAATAATAAAATTTGCTAATTATATTACTTCATTTTCATTTACATATATAGCTTATCTATAATTTTCATATTTAAACTATCTCAATTGTATGAATTCAGCAAATTCATATATCTCAGTTTATTATCTAATTGGCTTGCTATAGATATAATTATCACTCTTATGCCATTTCATTTCTATATACACATTAAATAAAATCTAGGAATAACAATAATATCACCTATATAATTTTACATTTAAGCATTTGGTGAACATGATATTTGAACATTAAACAATAATATAAATTAGGGTTTTTTAGCTTTTTACTAATTTTTGTACTTTGTTACAAATTTTAATTTTTTAATTTGTGAAGCAATGGAAAATATTAGTGAAAAAATTCAATTCCAAATGGAAGATAAATAATCATTAATTACTTATCTTAATATTAACAAAATACTAATGGATGTGTTTTTATATGTTACAAGAGATGAAATAAGTAAAAAATATAAAAATAATTATGCCTCACCTAGTGATGGTGATTCCTTAAAAGGTATTATAACTAAGACCACACCCATGAATCCAACTACATCTAGTGGTAGCATGGATTATGTGTTTAAAATTTTATTTATAGAAACTACTATAAATACATTCACCATGGAATTTCCAATTGTTTCAACATAGATACTAGTTTTAATACCTATTACTACTCAAACCATGTTTGCATCCCCTTTGGTGACTACTCAACTTATTAATCTAAATCCAACTAGTTTTGCAATACAACCACTCCTTTAATTTATAAAGGCCTTGGAGGACAAGGTTATAAACATTGAAAAAAATTATTTAAAATCCCATCTTGCTATATATTCACAAGATTTTTTGCATAACCCTCTAGCACTTGTGATATCTTTGCACCCTTTGACAACTAGTTTTATTTCACTTAAGTTTCCATTTTATGATGGCAAGGGTAATCCTCAACAACATCCTCGATCCTTTCATGTGGCATGTCTTGACTATACCTACAATGATAAAATTTTGATCAAATATTTATAAGAATCATCAATGAATATGCTTTGAGGTGGTTTTACGATTTACCTCTCTAATCTGTGAAATCATTCAAACCTATTTTAAACCAATTTTTAGCAAACTTTTCTGCTAATATTTTTAAAAAGGTTTCTTGGGTCAAAAATTCCAAAATAAAACAAGGAACCAATGAACCTATCAATGAATATTTATTGAGATATAATATAATGTTTGCTAAAATAGCCAATCTTATGGTAGATAAGGATTTGCAAGACATTCAAGGAAAGTTTTCTTGCTCCTTCACATGAGTCCATTATTTTAAAGAAGTTTAAATATTTCAATGACTTGTGCCATGTTATATAGGACTATGAAATTAAGCTTATTTCATTAAATAATCTCAATTATGTATAAAACACACAAGTTGCATATAAATATAGTGCCAAATTTACAATCAACCCAAGTTATAAAGTAAAACCTCCTAAGCCTATAAAGGAAAGAACTACCATGGTTAACATAGTTTCATAATAGACTAATTAGTTTGTCTAATCTAATGCACTAGGGAGATAGTTCTCCCATTTACTTGAGTCCTGAGCTTCATTACTCGCATGATTACTAGAGTGTCATCTTATATCTCTCCCTCATCCTATAGAGGATTATATGATTCATCCTCTACCCAAAGCATATGATGTGAATGCTTATTATTACTATCATCAAGGAATAGGACATTATACAAGTAGATGCTTTAACTTGAAGAAAAATATCTAGGATCTTATTGATGACCAAAAACTTATATTTGAGGATCCTTCAAAGATATCAAGCTCATAACTTGGTGACCACCATAAACATAAAATACTTAAGAATACTTTACAAGACCATTATAAGAAGGAACCAAAATTCCAAATGGAATATAATGCACATCCACCTCTCTCACATTATAAGCACCCACTCAATAGGATTATGTTTTGCTTGGATGTGACATATACCTCCTATGATTTAGAGACTATATATTTCCTTGAATGATAGTGAAATTAAGGATGATGAATCTGATCTTCATTCTCTATTTATTAAAACATATCTTGATAAACACCCCATATGTAGTGTTATGATTTATAATGGTGAAAGTGAAAATATTTTTACCATGACATTACTTATGCACTAGGGTTATAATCATCATTATTTACACCCCTCTATCATATTATTTAATGAATTTGATTGCACATCATAAAAGGTTCTTGGTGAGATTAACTTACATTTATAGGCCAGTCCCACAAATGTGGTTACTACATTTTCATTTACCATTTCCACATGAATATTTGGTATGGTATTGGGAAGAACTTAGATACACACTCTTTATTTAGTATTGTCTATATTTCATAGGTGTGCTAAATATATTCATGCAAATTAGTTAATTATAGTTTCTATAATTTCATATGAGAATCCTCTTGAACAAGAGAAACTTATACCCAAATAATTAATCACCAAGCCTACTAAAGATATTTCATTGTAAAAGGGTAAGTAATAGGAAAACCCCTTTACTAGGTATCCAATACTTGAGATACTATTACATTAGATACATATAGGGATTTCATAGAATCCCCATATTATACTACAGACCATGTTCATATATCTATAACACTTCCAAATGTATATATTATTGTTATGCCAAACAAATAGATAAAAACTAAATGATGTATTCAAAAAACCCCTAATCCTATTAATTATACTATTTCTTCATGACATAGAGTCCTATTTTACACATGTAGAACACTTTTGATACCATAATGACATATATTACACCTATACATGTTCCTCAGAAGTATAAATGGATTATTAAACTAGGTTTATAGTGTAGAGACATATATGACCATAGATTAGATGGAATCATAGGATGATATTTATTCTCAAAAATTCCAAAAATTCCAAAAACATAAAAAAATAAAAAAAACATTTTTGGCACCTACATATTCTATTGGTGCCTCTACACCTATGTGTTCATTTCATGTTGATGGATGTCATATTTAGTTACTCCTACATACACATGTGTCTCAAACTTCTACTTGAGTGTGCTCAGGAATACACATATACATGATCTATTTCTATTTTATATGTTGGGCCTTCCCTCTACTCATGTCATGTAGACATTAGGAGCATGCACTTATTTGATATTCATAAACATAGTTTATATGGGTTGATGATCACATTTCATTATCTTGTTTGATCATACATATGTAATTACACTTTCCCTTATCCCTAATTATATCTTACATAGTGTAATTGACATGTTATACACTTGAAATATTTTCCTAACACATTTGATCCATGAGATAATATGATATTTTTAGGCTATTTTCTAAGGATTTACTTTAAGAACATACTTAAGTGTCTTACCTTACTATCATCTTGATTTATAAAGAATTTAAATAAGATTGTTTATTTGTGGCCCCCATGCCTATGTATGATTTCATTTTAAATTTTAATATGTATTTGTTTTTCATTTATGGACATTTAAGTAGGTCATGTCCCTTCTATTGTGTGACATTTAAACATGGCCCTTGTATGGGGTCTTCTTGGACCATTTCCTTTTTGAATTGATTTTGAGTTTTCTTGTGTATGTGATTATTTTCTTATTGAGCTTATATTATTAATATTTGTAAATTAAAATGGTCCTTATCATGCATATTATTCCTTCATGTGATCACATTGGTTATATTCACTTCAATGATATATCTACCTAAACATGTTCTTGCTATATGCTACAATGTTTCATTCACATATTATGCATTCATCTTATCCTTTTGACATGAGGTAACTACCAGTTCCTATCTTTTCCTCACCTAAAAATGGGAGACATTAGTGAAGGCATGTCATAGATGCATGTTCTTCACTCTTATCATAGTTTTCAAATTTAGTGGGGGCATGATTTGGAAACATTTTATCCACACTCATTCAATATATGGTACTTATATCAGTTTTAAAATTTAGTCACGGCATCTAATATGGGCATGGATTCCACACATTCATAGTTATTAGATTTAATGGGGGTATTCTTTGGAAGCATGTTCTCCACACTTATTTAGTATTCAACATCTATAGATTATAGCAGGGGAATGTTTTAGAAACATGTTCTCCATATTAGTACTTATGCCAATTTTTAGATTTATCTATATAAAGTGGGGACATGATTTGGAATTATTTTTTACACACTTATACATTTTAACAAATTAGCTAAAGTAAACTTTTATATGATTTAAATTCATAGTTGTGTTAGAATTAGATACATTTGTACTATTATTATACACAATTTTAGAATGATACATATCTAAGGTGCATATGTTATGGAATTTATGCCTAATATTACAAAATATAATTCATTTTAATTTTCCAAAACTAATTTATGTAATGTCATCACATCAAAGAATTTTTCATATTGATTCACCATGGAATTTCATGGACTATATTGAGCTAGTCTACTATAGTAGTTGGTTTGTTTTTTGGTATGTTTGAGATGATTAAATAACTCAATATTGAAAAAAATTCAAGTTGTAATTGATTGTATCATCCAACCTCATTACGTTATAAGCATCACTAGGTTTCTATATTGAGATAATCTCAACTTCCAAGTGGCAACTCAACTTTTATTAAATATTGGGGGCATGGGCATTTCAATCTCTCTCTCTCTCTCTCTCTCTCTCTCTCTCTCTCTCTCTCTCTCTATTTATCTTCTTAGATATATGCAATTTCAATATTTATCTATATTTATCCTAATATTAATTTTAGATACTTTTAATGATGCATAGTTTTCAAAATAAATTGATAATAGGCAAGGATATTAAATTGACACATAGGTGTACTCTTAAGCCTTGATATTTCAATTTCAATCAATTTCAATACTTTAATATTCTCTTGGTTATAGGTCAGTTAGTATAAAATAACTCAAGTTATGCACATGAAATACAAGTTGTCCATAAACACTTAGGTGTGTATTCCTTTCCTTTAAACTAGCATTTTCATTACTAGATTAAAAAGGGGGAAATGTAGACACTATTTGATGATTATATAACACCTCAATATTATACACTTGGAAAACATAGAAATTGTCTATTCTTATTAGTTATATACCTTTCCCACTTTTAAAAGTCCCACATATGCTCTATATTTTAACCCTTAGCCTTTATTTTAGTTATAAAAGTCTTATGTTGATGACACATGCCATCTATCTTACATAGAATGCTGAAAATGTACTTATGTTCCATCTCTATAATTTTTAAAACTATACCTACTTTCTTCTTACCTAGACACTAACATCTGGGATAGACATTAGTGTATTTACCCAATATAAGTGTCCAATGACCAAAATTCATATCTTTTGAAAATTTAAGGTATCATTATGGCTAACTTAAGTACTCTAATGAAAGTTACTTATCCAAAGGGATTGATATAAATACAAGATCAACCCTCATTCATTCTTCACCTATAAAAATACTAAAGAAACCACGGCAACATATCAAAATCACTCTACCAAGGATTTGATTGAATTAATCTTTCATATTTCCACACCAATAATAAGGAAATCACATCTATAGGTCTAAAGTACCAAAGGAGAACCCCAAGAGCCCATTTTTCCAAGTTACAAGCTAGGTCATTATTTTACTTTTCACATATCATTTATAAATACTATGGTGTGAGGGGTTGCCCTAATACTCATAGTCATAATATAGAGCTAAAAACGGTCTTTAGTTTCTATGTGCCTCATAATATTTTTAAAATGCCTAGAATTTCCCTTTATATTAAACATTAGGAATGTATCCATCCATTTGATTATGTGGTGCATCAATTAGTGATTAAAATCAAGAAGTGACTTCTAGCTTTCCCTTGAAATCAGGTTTAGTGGGTTATAGGAATGATACTTTATCCATAGTTAGCACTCTAAACCATTGGTTTGACACTATCCAATGAATATGAAATTATATTTGGAAGCCTACATTATCAATCACAACCTTTACTACAAATTCCCGATCTTCTTTTTAGATAAGTAGTAAGCATCTAAATTATATTTTTTTACTTATTGTTTAGAATTTTATGTTGTATTAAAGACTATATTATCCAACATTGATACAAGTTATGTGTTGTGTGTTTTAACTAGATTGACAAACTCACTCTAGTTCTTTGTGTGCTTAAATTTTTTTTTTTGTATTTAAAATTAAATCATCCAAATTTAGACTATTTAAATTATTTTCCAGACTATAGAACTACATTGACCATATAAACCTAATTATCTTATATAATATTTTCTTGTCCTTCCAACTAGATAGACCATCTCTACATATTCATCTCAAATATTATTATGTTATCTTTCTTTTTTACCCAATTCAACCAACTCAACCTAGTCAGCTTATAGAATTTTCTCTTTTTCCTTATTCTCTAGCTAGTTCGATCATGGCTCTACTCAAAATACCCATACAAAAAATCAAATCCATATGAATACTAGTGCATCTCATGCCACTAGTGAGTATCAAACTATTAATTCCTCCCATACTGTTAATGCATCCCACATTGCTTCCACTAGTAAAAATATCATTAACACTAATGACTAATTATTGAAAACTTTAAATAAAAGGGATAAATTTCAAACTAATTATAATAATTAAATGATGTAAATGTAAAATTAGCTAGAGCATTTATGAAATCATCCTTATCATTATGAATAATGTGTGAAAAACCCTAATTCCCCCACCCCCTTTAGATACACACATGGTAAACTTATTTTTTAACCTATTAGAACTTACATTGTATAATGGACCATAGAATCACTATTACTTTCCAAGTTTGAACACAACTATCTAGGAACATATACAGTTTTTGGAGCTCTATAAATAATAGTTAAGGATTTATATCATAATTTAAGTTTATTGTGGGCTATAAGTGATTTGGGTAATTATAATAATAGGGTAAAACTATAAGATAAACATTGTGGACTAATACAATGGTGAATGTGAGCTTGTAGGCTACCAAGAAGGTCAAAAACTAAAGGGTAGAGCCTTTAATGATATTTTTCACATGTAAAAGACTAGTTTATATATATATATATATATATATATATATATATATATATATATATATATAAGCATCTACATATGGATGCTATTTATTTCACACATTAATTTTATCCATAACTAGATATTATATTGAACCAAATACTCGATTGTTTAAATATGTTGTGCAATCAATATATATATATATATAAGCATCTACATATGGATGATATTTATTTCACACATTAATTTTATCCATAACTAGATATTATATTGAACCAAATACTCGATTGTTTAAATATGTTGTGCAATCAAATCCTTAATTGAAATTATATAGATGTAATTCATTGAACAATACTTGGTTAATACAAATTCAATATTATATTATAATAAATATTTTATCAATTGAACAAGGTATATAATTTGACCTTCAAGTTACATTATATCAATTCCATTCATTACACAAGAATTGTTTGGCACCAATTCCATATTATATTTAATAAAATATTTGATTGGTTGAGTATGGTGTGAAATTAGATCCATAATTTACATTATATGTATGCACTTCCTTTCATGGGATATTTTTGAAAAAAATTCATATGATATTGAAATAAATAATTGATCAATCTAATATGGTGTATAATTGAATTCCCAATTGACAAATTATGGATGCAATTCCTTACATAGGGATTTTTTGTCCCTAATTATGTATGATATTGAACCAAATATTTAATGGATAGAATATAATGTATAATTTGAGCCAAAAATTACATTATATGAATGAAATTCCTTACATATAGCTTAGTTGGCCCAAATTATGTATTAAATTGAATCAAATAATTGATTGGTTGAATATATTATGTAGTCAAAGATCCAATTGATATTAGATATATCAAATTATTTTAATTGGTATGGGTAGCCCAAGTTATATATATTATTGAATTAAATACTAAATAATTTCATTAATTTATTGATATTATATGTACACAATTCATTGTTCAAGGCTCATTTGGTCCCAATTACCTATGATAATGAACCAAATACTAGATTGGTTGAATATGGGGTAAAAATAGAACCCCAAATAATATTATATGGATGAAAAATATTTCATGTGGATTTATTACCCCAACTATCTATAATATTAAACTAAATACCTTATTGGCTTAATATAATGTGCAATTGGAGCCCCAATTAACATGAAATGGACATAATTGCTTGTAAAAGGATCATTGGATATAGTTATGTTTGAGATTAAGTTAAATAATTAAATAATTGGACATGAAATGGAATAGGAGATATAATTGGATAAAGTTTTTTTTGATTCCTTATATTAGATTTATTTGGCATTAATTGTGTATCGAATTGAAAAAATACTAGATTGGTTGAATATGGTGTTCAATTCGAACCCTAGTTGACATTAAATGGAAATATTTTTTTGTACAATGATAATCTAACCCTAATTGTGTCTGAGATTCAATCAAATAATTAATTGGCTCACCATGGTGTGAAATTAGAGACCCAATTGACATTATATGGAGATAATTACTTGCATGAGCCTCATTTATCCCTAGTTATTTATCTTATTGAATCAAATTCTTAATTGGTTTAATATGGTATGAAATTAGATACCCAATAAACATTACATGTATTTAATTTATTACATAAGGAAAAACATTCCCCAATTATGTTTCATATTTAACCAAAAACTTGATTGATTGAATATTATGCTTGATCTAGTTCCAAATTAAAATTAGATCAATTAAAATCCTTGCATAGGGCTTGGTTGGACCCATTTACATATCAAATTAAATGAATTAATTGATTAGTTAAATATGGTGATAAATAATAACCCAAGTTGATAATAAATGGACACAATTATTTTCATGATGCTCATTTAACCCTAATTTCATATGATATAGAACTAAATATTCAATTGGTTACATATGTAATTAGAGCTTAAATTACATTAAATGGATAAAATTCATTACATGAGGTTTTTTTACCAATTGCAAATAAAGTAGAAAAAAATACTCATTTGGTTAGTTATGGTGTAAAATGAAAACCTCAATTGACATCAAATAGAAGTAATTATCTAGATAGATCTCATTAGGACCCACTTTCATATCTGATTAAACCAAATAATTGATATGTTAAATATGTTAAAAAATCAAAGATTGAACAAACATTATATTTATGTGATTCCTTGTACAAATAATGGTTGGTCCCAATTACATATGATAACGATCTAAATACTCAATTGATTCACTATGGTGTGTAATTCAAGCCCCAATTGACTATAAATTAATGGTATTAACCCTTAATCAAGATGGGTAAATATAGTATAGGGTAAGAATGTATAAATGATTAAGAAAAAGGTTGATGAATAGATATATAATCGGCCAATTAATTGCAAACATTGATAAATAATATTTTGAATTTAAATATTGACATATGATAAAAATATTAAGTATAAGTATTGATTTATATAGAAATGAAATGAACATAAGAATACTTAATTGGTCATCTATATTCATGAAAATTTGATATGGAACAATCTAGAAATAAAGTTGATCAATGACATGGAAGTCATGATATTGTGTAAATTTGAACTTTATCGCCTTGGATACTTCTATCAACCTCATATGGTTGCATCACTACTTATATATAACTTGAATGGAAGAGTATATTATAGAATACCTATTTGTTTTAGATGCAAATGATTGGGATATTACATGTTTTGTATCACCTTTTTTATGGTGTGATAAGATATATATCATGGGATGTCTCTCCTTATCAAATATCAAAAACCTAATTCTTCATCTTCATAGTGGCTATGGGGAAAATGGATTAGTGGATTCACAATGTCAAGCTAACCCTAAATACTCCTCTCAAGGTAGGTGATTATTATATAGACACTACTCTAAGGAGGGACTCATATTTATTTAATTCTCCCCTACATGTTTGATTTTATGTGCACAGGGATGCAATATGTGGAAAAGAAATAAAATAATGACCTATCTTGTAACATGTAAATGATGGCTCATGAAGTGATACTTCAATAACTAAGACCTATAGTTATGTTATCCTTATGTCTGATATGCAAATAGGATAAAATATGAAAGTTTTACCCACTTGAATGTTTTTGGTACATTTCCTGGTGAGTTGTTAGGCTATGTTAGGTGAGGAAATAATGAAGGATAATATTTTATATATCAACCCCTTTGGAAATATCTCAAATTAAAGAACTTAAGTTGAACATAGGTATGTGTTTCATTTGTAAACTTGATGAATTTAGATCACTGTACAATTATGTTGTAATAGGACACTTGCATCAACACAGGTGTCTAACTAGGAAGTAAGTGTCTAAGAATTTAGAAAACAAGCATAGGTCCCAAACCTAAAAATACATAAGATAAGTAGGTTTTAAATACTCTCAATATTATATAAGGCCTGGGTCATTAGAATATCACTAGTTGGACTAAGAGATAGTAATTTGGCATAATGATATATTGTATGTGAGCTATTTTATAGTGGGAAGGTCTAGAAGTTGAAGGTATATCCATGATATGTATTTTCCAAGTGTATAATATTGAGGTAATATATCATTTGGATCATTGTATAAAACATGTAATTACTTATAGAGGGATTACTTTGATTTAATTATATATGAGCTAAACAAAGTACTTGATTTATTGAATATGGTGTGTAGTCATAGCCAAAATTGACATTAAATAGATGAATTTCCTTGCATGGGGGATTGATTATCCCAAACTGCATATTATATTGAGCCATATAATTGATTGTCTCAGTATGATGTTAAATCAGATCCTAATTAACATTAGATGGAAGGAATTCCTTGCATGGGGCTAGTTTGGCCCCACTTTCATATGTGATTCATCCAAATATTTGGTTTTTTAAATATTTTATTCACTTAGAGCCTAAAATAACATTATATGTGTGTGTGTGTGTGTGTGTGTGTGTGTGTGTGTGTGTGTGTGTGTGTGTGTGTGTGTGTGTGTGTGTGTGTGTGTGTGAGAGTCCATACATAAGACTTGGTTGACAACAATATAGATCATTTTTATCTAAATAATTGATTGGGTATTTATGATGTGCATTCAAATCCCTAATTGACATTGAATATATATAATTAATTACACATGGATTAGTTGGAAATAATTATTTAATATTGATCTAAATAATACATTATTTAATATATAGTGTTCAATCAGATCCCTAATTAACATTAAAAATAATCAATTTGTTACACAAAGAGTTTTTGGCCCTAATTGCATATGAGATGAAGTGAAATACTTGTTTGATTTAATAAGTGTTCAATCACAATCTAACTTAAACATAAATGGATGTCATTTATAATGTGGTTTTATATCTCCCAAACTATGTATCACATTAAATCCAAAAATTGACTTGTTTAGTATGGTGTGTAATTAGAGACCCAACTAACATTAGATGGCGACAATTGTTTCCATAGGGAAAATATGGCTGAAAATGAGTATTATGTTGAACTAAATATGCATCTTATTTAAAATGTGTGTAAATGGAGCCCTAATTGATATTATGTGGTTTTAATTATTTTCATAGGAATCTTTAACCCAAATTCCATATCATATTGAATAAAATAGTGGACCAGTTCTATGTATGGTGTGCAATCAGAGCCTAAGTTTAAATTAGATGAATGAAGTTCCTTGTGTGAGGCTATTTTAACCATAATTTCATATTCAATTGAAGTAATAAGTCAGTTGGTTCCTTATGGTTTATAATCATATCCTTGAGTACATTATATGTATGAATATACTTTCATGGGGCTTACTTGACCCCAATTATATGTCAAATAGAACCAAATACTCAAATGGTTGAATATCATGTGTAATTTAAACACCAATTGACATAAATGGATATAATTCATAATGTGGGGCTTGTTTATCCCAAATTACATATGAGATTGTATTTTATCAAAGTTTATGATTAATGTTATTTTGATATAATAAAATAAAATAGATCATTAGAGTAAAATAGATCATTAAATAAACACTCAATCATGAATTTTAATTTCAAACAAAAATGATATTGAAAAACTAGGGTTTTAAACAAAAACATAAAAAGAGATGAGAAAATTATTTGCTAGATCATAGAGAGTTATGTATGACTTTATTTAGACTTAAGTTTGATTGTGGAAATATTTGATTTGACTATTTTACTATTATTTTGTCTTAGGAAGATAATGGTGGGTTTGGAGAGGAGAAGATGAATTGTTATCAATTTAGGGTGTTTTTGTCCATGCACCTCATGTGATAAAACTATAAACTAATATTTTTTATGTATCCACCTATATATTCACTTTGACATACTATAGATATGAGATTAGGAGATTCAACTTGTGTGTTCACCTTTTCTTCTTTAAAACCCTAATGGTGTCTTGTACAAAAATCAATAAAATGAAAAAATGGGAAAAATCGGGAAGTTGGAATGGCTGATTTGGCAGTGAAACCTTTGTGAATTAAGCACTACCTACATATTCCCACAAATAGGGACCTCAATATGATGTATTTATCCCTATAATGTGGGTGTGTGACTGGATCATGCATGGTGTGAATATATACACTCTTCTTTTAGGCCCTCCTATTGGTCAAGAATACCATCTAATAGTGAGATCTATAAATTTAAGATAGATGTAGATATGTTAGATTTTTGTAGTGTAATTTAATTTATTATGATAATGCCAAATTTATAAGTGATATATGTGAAATGACTTAGGGAACCATTTAAACACAAGAATCCCAATTTTAAATGTTTAAAAATCCATTCACCTACCAACTAACTCAAATAAGGGTAAAATTATTATACAAATAGACTTAAAATAAACTTGCATCTAAAAGAGTTTTGAAATGTGTGGTGTTCAAGATTAGTGGATTCATATAAGATAATAGTTTATTATTTTCTAATTAGGGCACTCCTATCTAAAGATAAAACAACTAAAGAATGAAAGATAAATAAGAGTGTGAATTCTTGTGAGTCAGATAAGGATTAAGATAAAATATTTAAACTTTATCAAAATGATGAAATCAATAGAAAGGAAATACAAAATAGATATTATTATGACAACACTCACAAATTTGAACTTATTTCAACACTAAGATATTATAAGTACAAAATCACAAGACATAATACTTATGTTTTATTAACCAAATTTGGACGAATACATTCCCACCCAACCTTTTATTGTAGTAATGTAATAAAATACAAGTACTAGAGTAAAAGTAAGGAATTCATGCCTTTGATTACCTATGTATCATATGATTTATTAAAAATTAAAATGTCATGGGTTTGATGTGATCAACCCACATAGAGTGAAGATGCGATTTAATCCTATACTTTCCTTGACTAGATAACTAAACAAGATTTTGAGTGATGTATGTGAAGATTAAAACCTGATATGGAGACCATGTACTAAAACTAATTAAATAAATGTGTTATAAGAAACCAAGATGTGTTTTCACCCAATCCATTCTTGGTATAAATGTTCTTATAAGTCAAACTATGTTTAAATTCAGCCCTAAGCAACTCAACTATACTAGGTATTAATGCAAAACATTCTAAATCAACCATTGTAGATGGATATAAGATTCATCCAATTGTAAAACTAGATAAAATTTTGTGTAACTATATTTATAGACTAATTATAGTGTAAAAAACATAGATAATGGAATGGGTTTCCATTCGTTCTATATAATCTAGTGTAAAAAGTGGTAGATAAGGATCTTTTTCACATAACATGCCCCCAATCTAATAAATTATGAAAATCAGGTCACAAAATCTAAGTAATAAATTTTTGTTTATATGGACCTACACTATGTACATTCCCCCATTATCGTAACCTATATAAAACTTGAGCCAAACTACACAAACTATGTGAGAATATACCATGTACATGCCTTATTTCAGTTCACCATCTATCAAAAACTATGTAAAATATGTGATCTATGAAAACTTGAAACCACTTTCCTATATTACACTATAAATCTGAGCCGAATCTTAGATGAACAAATTTTTTTTGAGTAATTATTTCAAAAGTGTTTAATCAATGTGTCATATTATGTATGTTTTATGTAAACTATGATTTTATGTGTAAAAATAGGTATATTTATGCATTTTGAGTCATAAATCATGGTGTATCAAATAAATCTAAGTCATAATCTAGTGTATAGGAAGTGTGTACTGATTCAACTATCCTTTGTATACCATAGTTAGTAGAAATGGTGATTTTTTATTCCCCCCTTTTGGTGAGAGTGATGAAATTGGGGTAAGGAGTTAAACCAAAAAGTGATAATGGACATAATGATAGGTAAGATACATGTTAATTATAAGATGTATAGGATCAAGTTTTTAGAATTAATAATAGGTTGAGGCTAGATTAGTACTCATGTAGGTTCCCATAGAAATAATAAAATTATTTAAAATAATGAAGTGTGTCTTTAGCGCAATAAAAAAATTGGTATAATAATAATACCTATATGATATGGAAGATGTCATGATTATATTCTATATGAAAGAAAGATGTCTATAATTAGAGATATGGTTTTCATGATATCAAACTTTTAATGTCTAGGTAATTTCAATTTGATAGTCTGGATCCAATACCTTAGGATTATGTCATATGTAAAAATGCTTAAATTACTTTGAAATTGAAAAATATTGAATTTAGTTTGTGAATTTAAAGTTGTAAACTAATCTATGAATTTTCAAACATGTCACAGAAGAGAGAAATTTCATGTAACAAAATCAAGGAGGTGGAAACCTTAATTGAGTCCATAAAGAAACTTATATCATTAAGTAAGTGAAACAACTCTCAATTTTTATTTTAAAAATGCATTAACTTAAGTTTTGTGTGATTTTATTAAATGTAGAAGGTATATTTTACTTTTTATCATCCCTATCATGGTTTGGGTGGTCTTGTTTATGCTTGTTGTGATATTATTTGGGTGGCAACATTGTTTTTCAACTCTACTATTCTGAAGAGTGCATCATATTACAAATGATAATATATTCTATCAAACTATGTTGTGTCAATATATTTTGGATTTTTGGATTATGCATTGGTTTATTTATATTTTTTTGAGGTTGGTATTTTATTTTTACACAAGGATATGGAATGTATGGAGCTATGATGAGGTTGGCTAATAGATATAATCTGTGGGTTACATTTGTCTAATGATTATAGGTTTATTATTGAATTTGTTGGGATTGGATATGTGAATTGGATATATCTAATTCCATATGATGTAAACATGATAACCTTATTAGATAAGTAGTGGGATAATGATTCTTGAACATTCAAGTTTCCTTTGCATGAGATGACAATCACTTTAGAATATGTATGTAGGATATTAAAATTGTTAGTTACTAGTAAAAGGGTGGAATTACATGATGTTACAAGCCGAGGCCCATGGAATTTTATCCAATATATTTGATATCTAGACATCATATAAGACACAATTTCAATGATTTAGATGTTTTACAATTATTGATTATGTTATTTGATGTTAATATTAGTGGATGGAAATGGTGTGTCCATTTGATATAGGATGCACATAATTATCCATGATATAAATGAGCATGAGACTATGTATTATTTGGTTTGGTCTATGCTTACTCACTTATACCATCATCTTTATATATTTACATGAGAGGGGTTCAATGGTAGCATTGGGTTGATCACATTATTATACTACTGGGACTATGAACACATAATGGTAACTCAACCAATGAAGATTCCATGTATACATTGGATATATAAATATGCATATGAATAAATATGGAAAAATACATGAAAATTATGATATCATAGTACTATCTAGTATAGATATATATCATATCAGTTGATGGCTAAGTCAATTAGGTAGAGATAATTTAGATGTTTTATTGGGTGGGTAGAGGATGGGATAGAGTTGCATCTAATCAATGTGAGTTTTTGATTTAATGATCAATGTAAAAATGAATGTGATCATTTTTATTATGATAAGGTCACATGATAGTTCATGGGTGTATCAGGATGAGTTAAAACTCCATAGGAATGGGAACAAAAAATGTGTGTTCCAGTGAGAGTAGGTAATATGTGGAGGCCATCTAAGATAGTTATTTTCCAAATTAAAAAAAATGAGATGGATCTTGTTGTAGAGATACTAGATGTGGATGCATACACTAAATGGTGGAGATAATATACATGGGCCCCATTATTCTTGGGTGGAGGATCGACAACTGGTGATGATGTGATACACCCTAAGCCTATAATGGTATTTAGAGGTCTAAAACATTTTTAATTGGGTTTGTTACTTATAAGTTTATTATTTATGATATATTTATTAAGTAATAGATAATATTTTTCATTTTTTGTCTCTACACAGGTGATGAGGAGTATTGTGTGATGACTATCAAATATGCACTTTACTATCTAACACATCATGTACTTATCAATGCCATGAATGGTGGTATTTGTAATTGTACTTACTATGACCCTAATCTTCTTGATGATTATATATAAGATCATTTGCATAATACCAACCCCATCAATCCTATTTGAGATTATCCACATGCTTGGACACCTCCCTAGTCCATTTTTTACACCTTTATAAATTCTCTGCACACTCTTCAACCTATCACTCACTATTAGACCCTTTTAGTGCTTCTTGGGAGCCTTTCTAAGACTCTTTTACCACAAAAAATGAGCTTTTTGACCTAGTTCATAGATTATGGGGCTAATTTTCAACCTAAGACATATGTTTTGACCCTAAAATCCATAACCTAGGCCACAATTTGGATAGAACACTTGTTTTTTTGGCCTATTGGTTCTCCAACAACTAAAATAGGAATTTTGGGGTTTGAAAGGTCTTGGGTGACCTATATGACTCCACATACTTCTTCATTCTTTGGCTCACACACCTTCTTGAATTCTTGATTCATTCTTGGTGATCTTGTGATTGTATTATGATAGAGGATTTCATGCATTTCTACACATGGTTTTGGATACTCCATTGTCACTTATAGTTGTTCTTACTCCCTTGTGTCTTAATCCTAGATTATAAAAGTTAAATTAAACCTAATATGTGCACCTACCTTGGGATCTCATACTATTACTAGCTCTCACTTCACATCCTAGTGGTTGTTTGGACATTGGTTTAGATCTGGATCTACATTACAACCCTTGTCTTCCTCATTTTCTATCTTATACTTAGATTCTTGGTTACCAAAATGTCTGAACAATGTTTTGAGTTTGATCTTAGAACAATTTGTTATGAAAAATTAAACTCCATTATTGTATGTTTGTATATTTTCTATGGTTTACTATTTTTATGATGGTATAGCTTATTTTGAACATGTTTTAGAATAGATATTAAAGTTTATGCATCCTTTTAACCTTGAAAACATCTTTCCCCTTGAAATTTTATTTAATTTCATAGGATTGTTTGATATTGGAATCATTTTATTTCTTAGTAAATGATTTTATGCTTAATTAGAATAATTTTCTTGGTTTAAATGGTATTCCCTTAGATTTTCATATGCTAGGGATAATTTTCTTTTAATATAGGCATTAACATAGGGTCTTAAAAGTGCATGTTTCTCTTTGTCTTTCTCTTGCTCTTGAAAATGTAGTTTCCCTTATAAAATCATATTTTAATTAGTAAAATTGCATGTGATTGAAAAAATATTATTATTTGGGAATGATCTTTCATTCAACTGGTTTACTTTTTCACTGGTTAAGCATTGAATTTTTCACCTTTATTACTTGATTTAATCTATTTATAATAGTTAGATATATTTATGTTCTTTGTGCACTTAATCTTGATAACCTTAACATGGTTTACAAGTCTATATATGGATTAGTTTAAGATAGTAAACTAGATAACCTATACATGTATCTAATAGACCAAAGCGTCATTGAGCCTAGTATGGGTTTACTTAGTACCCTATGTATCCCCTACCAAAACCTAGTTGCTCGATTTGGATTCTTGGAGATACATTTTGGCATTCTTGGTGTGATCTCACATACAATCTCACACTATTTCTAACCTATTTAGAGCTCTCTTACCCAATTCCCATTTGATAAATACCATGATTTTATTTTAGTTTGTTTTGGGTCCCTTCTTGGTTGTTTTATCTTTCTATTATTTTGTGTTCTCCTCCCTAATGGGTATTTGATAGTTTGTCTTTTCTATTGTATTTCTAGTTGTTCTTGATTCATTTATTTCATGGTAGGCCTCCCACTTTTGGGATGTTCTTCATTATATGTTCTTGGTCTTATCCTAGACATCACTCATGATTAATTTACAGTTGTAATAAAATGTTAAAATAACCCTAGGGTCCATCATATGACTCCATCCTAGCCTCAAATTTTATACCTGATGATGTTATATATAGAACAAGATTGACAATTTTACAATCAATAGGATCATTCAAATTTACATCATTCCAAGCTCTAATTATTTAAGGATACTTCCCCTTAACTTCATACTACTTTTATTTCACCTATGAGATGTGAATGCATACCCTTACATGGTTTTGGCCTGATAAATTATGATAAATTATTGAATTTTATCATAGTTAGCTTCACATAAATTTTGAGCACCATTCCTCCTATAAGAGTAGGTGATGTGCCTCCTCTAAAGACATATCTAATATCTTTTTGGTTCAACTACCTTGAATAATTTTAATTTCATTCCCCCACATCTTTCTTGATAGGACACTCCATGATAATAACCCCCTTATGTATATATTGAGAAACATGGGCAACTTGAGTCGACTAGGCATCCACTTCCTGTGGATTCCTCCCATTTAACTAGACCTTATTTTGTGGTTTCATATGAGCATGCTAATTTTGACCACCACTTGTAGACTAAGGGATGCCTATCCTAAACATCACTACCCTCATGTTGACCATCACCCTCTCACACATGGCCACCACCATGAAGATTTGGGCCATCATGACCATCCAAATGATTATGCCATGTTAGGTCATCATCCCCATAGGGAGAGATACCCTTATTGTGGCCAATTTTCACCTCATTATTGGGAGGATAGAAATCATGAATGTGCCTTATATCAAGAGATGGCTTGATATCATCTCCCACATGAACATGGTCATGATGTAACTGACTATTATAGGCAATATTATGACCCCTAAAAGAATCCTCAAGGATCCTATCATTAACCCACTACCAACCATGTCTATTAGGATATCTATAGGAATCCCATATCCCATTGGGTGTGTGATATTCCCCTTCCTAATCTAATCCCTAAACTACTTAAGTTTAATAAGACTCAGGATGTTTGTCCCAAAGATCATATCATGCCATTTATGATGGTGTGTATGGATTAGGAAAAATATGAAGGAATGAAGTTTAAGCTATTTTCTTGATATTTGTGATATGAGGCTCTTATGTGGTTCTAAAATTTACTACCATATTCTCTTTCTATTATCAAGTTCCTTTTAGATGACTTTCTCCAATACTTAGATATATTCAAACCATTCAATCTTTGTATCTAATTTATCACCTCCATGGCATAGGCCAAAGGTGATTCAAACATTGATTTCATGTATATATGGAATTAAACCATCCATACATGAAAGAAAAGGTTCTCAGATGATTATCTCTCTGACATGTTGACATGAGCATTGAGGAAAGAGGTCTACTTTTAAGTCCTCAAGTGTAATCCCACCTCTTCTGATTAAGCCATTAATGAGTGTTTGAATATTGATGTCTTCAAGGTACATGTAGGAATTTATACCATACCAAATCAAAATTTATCCTCTTCTCATTATTTGAATCATAATGCAACTAGTGATGGTGTCATTGATTATCCTATAGAGAAAAAGGATAATAAATATGGTCATGAGGTCAATGCTCTAAAAAAGAGGATAACCAAAGTGAAGGACCCTAAAAATAGAACAAACAAATAATAGATAGCATACACTTATGATTCCACCAAGATCTACAAATTTCATTAGATAAAGGGCCATTTTAATAAGGAATGCATCACTAAAAAATTATGAGCTAAGACCTCATCGACTCCCTAGATATCTCCACTTGCATAACCTAATAGAAAGTTGGATGTGCTCAAGGAGCCTCTTTCTGACCATGAAAAGGAAAATAAGAAGAAGAATAAGATGAAATCCAAGAATAAGGCCCATATATATCCTTCTCATTCTTCTACCTCTTATGGTTACTATTCTTCAATTGACATAAAAAGGAAGGCCAAACATGAGAGTAATAAGGTCATTGCTTTCATTGGCATAACCTATACTAGGCATGAGTGCTTTTTTAATATGTGATTGGGTTAGTAAATTGACCCCATCAGATAGAATATAAGTGTGTGGCCTACCACCCCACCCAAAAGTATGGGAAACCCTAAAGTCATATTTGAATTTTTGTGTAATATCCCTCCCCAATCTAGACAACAACCTTATTATTTTATACAGGAGTTATAGTCCCTTTCCATTGGTATATCTATCTAGGATCTACTTCACCTTTGCCTTAAGTAAAGAGGGATCATATTCAATGTGTTTGGTCTCTCTCATGAGTGTATGTTATAGTATGATGTAGAATTTTTTTAAACTCAAACATACTTGATCACCTTCATCCTCTTATGTTGTCTTTTAACCCCACCTCATTGCCAAATGCTTCAATTCTTGTAAAGAGGGATAGGTTCCTGATCTACTTCAATACATAGGTTGACTATTTTCACATTAAAATATACATCATTTATCAGGGAACTACATTGAATATCCTTACTTTTCATGTGTTTAATTAGCTCAATATTATTTGTAAGAAGTTAATTGATTCTTGCCACAACTATTTTCAACAATGATACAATTATACCTATGGAAAATGTGAAGCTTCAAGTCAAGTTGAGACCCAAGGTCATCAGGATCAATTTTTGTGTGTTAGACCAAGGTCTCTAATATAACATGACTCTTGGCCATCCATAGACCACTTCCAGGTAAGCCATCTCATCAAAAAAAAAATTGTTTGGTCTAATTCATCCATGAAGGTGAGGTTCATACCTTGTAAACCAACCCACATACTAGGGCATTGATTTATGCTATGATAAATACCTCTAAAAAGGCTTTGGTTTTATCCTTGTGAGGTCCTACATAGTCACCCAATACTCTAGCCTATGAATCTTGTTTTATAAAGGAAAAAATTTGACCCAAATGAGTACCATTCAATGTTCACTCCTCTCACATCTAGCATGGATTCACCCACACCTCATTAGCCCCTCAACACCATATTGAATCTTTAATCTTAGGATAAACTTTTAAATATGTTTCCTTAGATGTTGATATTCCCCTCTCATTGCATTTTTTCCATTGTATCATCATCTCTCTCAATGCATCTCCAATAAATAACACAAGAGTTGTTGAGTATGATATTGAGTCTTATGTATTACATGTTATAGAACATAAAGTATTAAAGGAGAGAAAGGCATACAATAATCTCATTAAATATTATGATGAGCATCACCACCCTCTTAATTATCTTAGTTTGGATATCTCTCTTTTATGGCCTGACCCCTATCATCCCCATAGTGCATGTCATGCTCATAAATCCTAAAGAGATAGACTAATCATTCCCTCCTTATCCTATTTGTTTTTAAAAAGGCAATGCCATGGATTTTTAAGGTTACATATATGAAAACCTCAACACCTGAATAAGGATAAAGATTATTAAGATCAATAATAGCCTTTATATAGATGAGTAAGGTGTTTTGGTTACCTTTTTACATAAATTATTGGATGTATTCACTTGGGAATATATTGGCATGCATGACATGGATCATGATGTTATTCTCTATAACCTCATTATTTATGATGAGGCCCATCATATTTTATAAAAATAATGACCAATGGTGATCAAATATTTTAAATTACTCAAGGACAAAATTGAAAAGATCATCTAAGTTAGTTTTATCAAGGCCATTAACTATCCTCGATGGGTTGCCAACATCATCCCTGCTATGAATAAGAATGGATATTTTTGCATTTGTATAATTTATATAATATTAATTTGTATTTCCTAAAGGATAATTTTCACATGCCTTTAATAAACAAAATTGTGGATTCCATTTATAGTTTCAAGATCATGTCCCTCATAGATGGATTCTTAGGGAACAACCAAATCCAAATTATGCTAAAAAACCAACACAAGATGATGTTCACTACCTCATGGGGTAAAATTATCTATAATATCAAGCCTTTTGGTCTAATGAATGTTGGGGAAATGTATCATCATGCCATGACTCATGTTTTTCATGACCTCATCCATAATATCATGGAATTCTATGTTGATGATCTCCTAAAAAAATCTAGTAAACAAGTTGAGCATATGTAAGACCTCATAATCATATTTGAGCATCTCAGAGAATATCACATTAGTCTTAACCCCAATAAGTGCATTGTTGGTGTCTTGGTAAAAAAACTCCTTAGGTTCCTCATGTCCCAATGAGACATTGAAGTAGATCCTAAAAAGATCAAAGTAATCATTGAAATGCCTCCCCCATAAAACCTCATTGAGTTGTATTCTTTCCTTTAAAGACTCAACTTTCTTAGATTTTTCCTTGAGGAGTATCCACAAAAGTATGTACCCCTCACATGTCTCTTATACAAAAATGCCATGTTATTTTAGTACCTTGAAGTCTAGATGAATTTTGAGGAGTTGAATCAGATTCTTCACAACCCTATCATCCTAATGGCACCCATTTAAAGTCATGAGTTCATCTTGTATACTTCTATCACTGATTTTTACATTAGGCGTATGTTGAGTAAAAAATATGATGTTGGTATAGAGGGATATTTGTTGCATGTCTCATATGATAGTTGGCCTCAAACTCATATATACTATCATGGGAAGGTAATTCCTCACCCTTATTTTTGATATGAATAAGTTATGACATTACATGTTGGGTCAAACAACCAATGTAATCATATGGTCTGATCTAATTTTCTATTTTCTTAGCAAGATGCCCCTGGTAGGTAATACTTCAAGGTGGATCATGATTATTAAATATTTCAACCTATGTATCATTAATCAAAAGTCCACCAAGGGATTGATGGTAGCCAATCAACTTGATGAGTGACCACTAATTAATCCTAGTGAAGAATTTGTTAACAATGTATTCCTCAATGAGATGGCATACTCAATAGACTAGATGGAGTTTTCCAACTGTGATTTATAATGAGATATCATCCATTATCTTGATACCCATTATGGGAGGTGTCTTATTCAATATAGGTCTTAATAGTGTTTTGATGCAATGTATTTCTCTTGAAATCACCTATGTAACATTAGAGGAGTTTCACAGGAGTAACTATTGTGGTCACCCAAGAGGGTAATCCATTGCCTAATATTTTATCAAGATGATCTACTACTATCCCACTTTTTTTAAGGATGCCATTTAATAAATGAAGGCATGCAAATTTTCTAGTTGATTGAGGACGCTATTAGTACCCATGCTAGCCTATTGCATTTTGTTTTAACCCCATGGTCATTTTTAGTTTGGGATATCAAATTTTTTGGTGATTTTAAACCTACCTCCTATGATGTACATAATTAGTTCATCACAAACATTAATTACATTATGAAGTGGGTTGAGTCAATGCCTCTTTGTGGAATGAGTTAGAAGACTATCGATAAGTTCATCCTAAACCAACTCATTTGTAGGTTTGGAGTTCTAAACAAAATCATGGTTGATAATGGCACAGGTTTCTAAATCCTTGATATGTATGATCTCACCAAACATTTTGGTTTTAAGTTTCATTTATCCTCTACCCATTACCCTTAAGGTAATAAACAAGCCAAATATTGAAAAAAGACATTGAATAAGATTCTCCTTTGTATTATTGTTGAGTCCCAATGTGATTGGCATCTCCTTCTCTATCCCACCCTTTGGACCTATAAAATTAGTTTCTATATATCCATGGGGCAACCTCGTATGCCCTCATGTATGGGTCTAAGGTCATCCTCCCTTTAGAAGCATTAATCCCTTCACCAAATTATAAGACATGTGGGTCACTCCATAATTAAAAATAATTTGTTTCTCACCTTGATGAGATTAATTAATTAGATGAGTGTTTCATTGACACTCTTGATCATAATTGCACTTATTAACATTGCCAAAATCATTGATTAGTGAAACTAGTGCATCCACATTCATTCCAAATAGGTGATATGATCTTTGTTTTTGATAAGGATTACATAAATAAAGAAAAAATATCTCATAAGTGCTTTAGTACTTTCATGATCACCACCTATTTAGGGAATGATGCTTATAATCTATCCACTTATGAGGGAAAATCCCTACGGCACCCAATAAATGAGTTCTACCTCAATACATTCCATGTCTAGGGCCTATGAAACCCTAGTGGGAAGCCTACCTATAGTGGTAAAATGGATCTTTCCCTTCCTCTCACACCACTAACCTATGTGCCACATGTATATGTGTGTGCATGTGGGTTATTCATTAGTAGTTCTTACTATAAAATCACATGTATCTAGGAATCTATATCAGATGAATCATACAATCACACACAAATCCATATACATGTGATAATAATGAGATATATATATATATTTAAAGTACATAATTTTATTTAGGTATATCATATGGCTTCCTTTGATATTGGGATCTTAGTCCCCAAAACTACCACACATGGGTATATACATGATACTCACAATCATCCTATGACTGGGATATCTATCTAGGGTAACCCTACTCAAAGATGAGATCTAAATCTTTGTCACTATACCAGTCGAGCTATAGTCTCCTCTAGGGTAGCCAATTAGTTTGCCTTGTCCTTAGGTCCCTCTAGTCCTTAGGCCTACTCTCTACTAGCTCTACCCATTATTGATTGATATTGACCTATGATCATGATGTAGCTACCTCTTATCATGTTTTTGTAGCCTCATGTCATGCTACCTCTACCTATAGCTATGGAATCCAATGATGTATTTGTGATAGCTCTAGTGATGCTCATGCACCTACTTAGTAGAAGTGAGTGTGTGTCTCTACCCATTTTGATAGGTGTGGTACCATCTCTATGTTCTACATCATCACTATATCATAAAATAGCTCCTTTAGTAGTAGGTCCACCTAAAACTTTTTCTAACTGGGCTAGTCTGAAGCACACATAGAGCCAAATGTGTCAGTCACATACTATATCTTAGTAAGGAAGAGTAATACAAGAATTAAATGCTTTCTCAAAACAAATTTTTCTTACCTTGTCATAGTCCTAATCTTATTGGACTACCTACTAGATGTACTCATCCTAGTGTAAGGGGGACCCCTTATGTGGATGTCTCCCCTTGTTATGGTCTCCCTCACCTTGCCTTGATCTTGGACCTAGCTCACCCTCAACTAGCCTTGGTTATATCAGTCTCCCTCTTAGTGTTAGGGATTATCACCTTGGATTATGGTAAGGTACCTATGGACCATTGATCTCATCTTAGCCTAGGAAGGGCTCTACCCTACTATCTTCTAGACACACTATCATCCTATATGGGTCTAATATGTAGAAGGCTACCACATCTAGGCCTATTACACTCTAATGTTTATCAACCCTATCTAAAAATTATGATGCCCATGTGGCATCCCCTACTACTTTTGGGTATACCTCACTACCCCATGGTATACTTGAATAGGCTAATGAGATCCTCTCGATGTCTAATCTATTATAAAGGTTAGCTAAATCATGCCTCCTACCCTTATACAATAGATATGATCTATCTACTGGTACATCCTTCTTAGGATGTACTACCCCTAAGCATGACTATGCCTTCTCTCAACTCTCTATATGATGCTCACCCATGACAATGGTAGCCTCCTTATGCTCTAGCCAGTGTATATCCTCCCAGCTATGATTCATGCTATCATTATTTATAACCATGGAATGCTAAGTGACCTCTAAATAATCTAGGCCTCATCATTGTTCTACCTTCAGCTTGGCCCCATTAGGTATACCCATCCTACTATTATGTCCTAAAAATGGTCAACCTTTACCTCTCTCCATGTTATATCTATGCCATATAGTCTATAGATGTCATTAATACCGAGGATGACCTCTATCTTAGGCCCTAACTAAAACACATGCCTCTCAATACCCATGTGGTCACCAATGCATTCACCAAGTATTCAATGTAATATAGAGATGGTATATGTGTTATCCTCCATAGTTTCTCACTAGCCATAGTGGCACTCTCTACTATTTTATGACCTCACATTACCACTTAGCTCATGGTAGTGGCACCATTGACTATGATGACTCCCCCTAGTCCAAATCACTAGTTCCCTATCATGTACATAAGACAAAAAAATGTGATAATGGATTAGTCATGTAAGTAAAATATTCTAAGTTGATATAAAAATTAATGTAAGATAATAACTTGTTTTGATTCCCCTATGCTCTAGCTTTTCCAAGCTTATTCAAGGCACCTAAAAGCTGCTTGAGGCCCATTTTTTACCCCATATATCATAGTCTATATGTTTATGGGAAAATTAAAGGCATGGTAGTGGGATATGACATAGGTTTAGTAGCCTAACAGTGAGCTAGGCTACAAGTTTTTCTATTTAGGTTATGGCTTAGGGTGTGATGCCTTGGGAAGCCCTAGGGCTTCTTAGAAGTCACTCCTTACACCATTGTTTAGCCTCCCATTTGGCCTAGAGGGTATCCCTCCTCCTCCTCCTCCTATCATTTTGGCTATTTGATCCAATCCATTCATGCCCCAAATTGATTGAAATCATTCAAAATGTCCATAGGCCCCCCAAACCCCAAAATAACTATTTTTATTTTTATTTTTTTAGTTACATACTTACTAAAACCATCATGCTCATCAATAGAGTGCTCCTCATGTCCTTGTAAGATCTTCTTGGGTATTGGATCTTTCTTGGATTTACTCGAGTTTGATAAGAGTGAAAATGGATGTAAAAATGACTTGTTCTTTTTTGCTTTTTACTCTTTTTTGGCTCTTTTCTCCTTTTTATGAGCCCCTTTTTGGTTTTTTGGCCCTTCATTATGTATCCATCCATGAAACCTCCATATTAAAAATTTTGGTACATTTCAATTGCAATGGAGGCCTCTATTTGTTTCTTAGAGGCCTTCTTGGGTTTATTTTACCATTTTACAATCTCCAAATTCCCCTTAAGGTCCTCATTTTACCTTTCTATGACCACCATTTTTAGGTTTTTTTCCCTCCATTGAATCTTTGGACATGAAACCTCTATCTTAGGAGTTTCATCCCTATCTGAGTGCAATGGTAGCCTTTGATTATCTCTTGGAGGCTTTTCAAGCTCATATTTTCCTTTTTTATCTCTAAGACCCCTCTGAGTCCTTGTTGGCCCCTCAGACATGTGTCCCATGTCAATATAATCATGGGATAAAATCTTCCTTATTTAATTATTTTAGATTATTTGTTTTTTTATAATTAATTAGTCTATCTATAATAAATACCATTTTTTTAGCTTCCTTATTTGATTCTTTTAGATTATTTATTTCTTTATAATTACATAGTCTATTTATTATAAATCCCATTTCTTTATTTCCTTTCATTATGTTTTTTGTAAGTAGTATAGGTCAATGATTAAATTTTCTTAGGACTTAATCCAATATTTGATAATTAGACTTAATTTTTTATAAACCTCTTACCATCCCTCATCCCCTCTAATAATTATTAACATTGGCCATTTTCCCTAATTATGACTCAGTTTCATTATTTGTCTCCCTTATGTAGCTTGTTTATCCATTTTCACATTGAGATAACCTATTTTCATATATTTCCTACATCCTTGATGCCCATCATGGTGCACCTCTTAGTGGTTATTTACATAGATGATGTAAATTGGGGAAACCTAGGACCCATCACTATGGTATGGATTATCAATGATTCATGGAGCCACAAGTTTGTTATATATGGTTTCTTTCTTACCAATGAGATGAATAAAATATTGAAGTATCATGTGATCATTGGTGCCTTAACTTATGTTCATACCATAGGAGTGTGTTATGTGTAGTTATTCTTTAAATCAGTCTTATATATGTCTCAACTCACTAGAGTCTAAAACATCCTTAGCTGAATTTCTCCCCCTCTTTAAGGTGGTGTGGGATTTCCTCTCCTCTCTTGATGACTTATGGATATCTAATATCCCTCCCATATATAACACTAGATCTGATTCTCTAGTGAATGGAAGCCTATATTTTGTGATTTAATTTGATATCACTTATGTCACTTCTATGCAAGAGTTAGAGCTGGAGCAAGAGAAAGAATTGGATTTGGATTATGTAGTATTTTAATTTATACCCATTGATCATGTTGTTGACTTCTTCTACACCCATCCATCTTTTATAAGTGTAGGTAATTTTTTCATTTATATTTTTGGTTCTTGTTTTTCTTTGCTTTTGTGTGGCTTCTAAGTAATGCACATCAATCCTTGTTTATTTTAACACCAACTTCTTATACCTATACGGTATATGTAATCATACTTCCCATGAACTTACTCATTTTGATGGTTATATATCAACTCATGTGTAGAATACTAACCTTATCAATCCTTTTTGAGATTATCCACATGATTGGATACATTCCTAGTATATTGTACACAACTTTATACATTCCCCACACTCTATTAGCCCTCTCTCTCATTGTCTAACCCTTATAGTGCATATTAAGACCCTTTTGGAGACTTTATAACCACCCAAAATGAGTCATTAACCTAAGATGTAAGTTATGTGGATAACCCCTAGCATAGGCCATAGGTTATGGGGATAAACCATAGCCCAGGATGTAAGTTTTAACCCTAAAACTTGTGACCTAGGCTATAACTTTACCATAACTCTTTGTTTTGGGCATGTTAGTTCCCCAAAAACTAAAAATGGGAATTTTTAAAGTTTAATGGGACTTGGTTTCCCTATATTACTCCACATCCTTCCTCTTCACTTCATTTTCTTCATTCTTTGGCATACACACCACCTTTATAATATTTTGATTCATTCTTGGTGATCTTAAAATTTCATTGATATAGGATTTCATGCATTACTACACATGGTTTTGGGGACTCCATTACTGCTCCCAGTTGTTCATGATCCCTTGTTCCTTCTTCCTAGATTATAAAAGTTGCATTGCACTTGATTTGTAAACTTAGCTTAATCTCTCATCCTCTTATAAGTTCTCAATTCACCCCATCCTAGTTGTTTAGACATTTATTTTGACCTAAATCTACATTCCAACCCTTGTCTTCCTCTTTTACTATCTCAAACTTGGATTCCTAGTTGGTACAAAATCAACAAAATATTTTGTGTTTGATCTAAGGGTACTTTGTTATGCAAAGTGAAACTCCCTTGTTGTATGGTAGTATATTATGTAGGGTTTATTATTTGTATGCTAATTTATGTTATTTTGAACATGTTTTAGAGTATATATTATAGTTTATGAATCATATCAGCCTTGACAACATCTTTCCCCTTTTTAAAATGTCTTTCATTACATAAGATGTTTTATTTTAGAATCATTGTATTTCATGGTAAATGCTCTTGTGTTCAATTAGCTTAATTTTATTGGTTTAAATGGTATTCCCTTAGTTTTTCATATACTAGGGATAGTTTTATTTAAATAAATATAATATCTTAAGGTTTTGAAAGTGCATGTTTTCTCCCTCTCTCTCTCTTGCTCTTGAAAATGTCATTTTCCTTCCAAAATCATCTTTCAATTAGTAAAATTACATGTTATTAAAACACAATTTTTATTTGGTAATGCTCTTTATTTTAAGTGGTTTACTTTATCATTGTTTAATAATTGAATTTTCCCCCTTTCATACTTGATTTACTATAGTTATACCTATTATCACTCAGAAGTGCACCCTGCTAAGAATGTGTACTTGTTATCACTCGTACTGATATAATAAAAACTCACAAAGGTATGGGACCTTATAATTAGAGATAATATATAGATTAAGGGATATTTACCTTTAGATGACCTTATAATTAGAGATAATTTTTATATTAAGGGTTATTTTACTTTATAGATTTTCCATTATATCAATATGAGTGAAAACAAACACACATTCTTAGTAGGGTGCACTTTTGTGTGATAACAATTTTTGGCATGCCCAATGGGAGAATAACACAAAAGAATCATAAATATTGGTGTTTGTTTTATAAATTTATAGAAAATTCATTTCTCAAGTACTCATAATATAGTGATTCTAAGCTATATATAGTTGGTTTGATCAATCCATGTACTTAGAATCATTAGTTGGTATGTATTTCAATCATCTATTTTGTGAAAATGTAACTTTTGTACCTTCATATCCCTCATATCAAGATGAGAATATTTTTTATTTCACCTCAAGTATAATTAAACCAAAATGATATTAGTATTATCATGATATTTAACCCCCTCTCACTCATAATAATGTTTCCATTCAGCCTTGGTAAAATCATGTTCATTCCAATAAACTTGAAAAAAGTGTACAAGAGATAATAATTCACTTTGAGAGACAATGTATGGATATGTATAGGGAACACTAATATAATATGAATTGGGAAGAGATTTCATATTAGGACTATGTACATCATTAAGGGATTGAATCATTGAAGAGATACAATGAGGCTACAAGAGAACCAATACAATAACTTCCCATCACAGTATAAAGAATTGAGTCCAAAATCTCAAGTTGGAAATAAGAAGAACTAAAACCCATTTAACCCTAAACAGAGTCTACTTGCTTCAATATTACATGTCTTAGGAATCCTAATCTTATGAAATAAAATAATACCATTCCATTTTTAAGCCTTATTGGAATAATACCCTTGATTATGTCATGCATACTCTTAATAAAGAGCCTTTTCCCAAGCCTATCCAAAATCAAGAGGAGAAAGTTGTTGAAGCCAAAATAAGAATGTTTCCAAGTTTATAGATTCTTCCACCTATCACTAAAAATAAATGTGTATATGAATATGAATGTGATAGGTTGATTTTTTAGTGGAGAGATAAGTATGAAACATTGAAGCATGAATCCCTAACACAATTTTCTTTCCCTTCTTTCAAAGAAATATTGAATAAAAGCCTTCTTAATGACTATTCAATCCCAAATCCAATTAAAGAATAGCCAATAATGAAATATATTATAAAACCTCTTTCCCTCCCACCATATCCCCTTTTGAGATAAAACCTATTGTATTGAATTCAAAATAAGAACATGTAGGTGAAGAAGAGAAATTGTCAAAAGAGGATTTTCAAGAGTTGTGTTGGTCAAATGAGATTAAATTTGGCATAGAATAATATCATACTATAGTAATTGAAGATAAAAATTAGATTGTAGCTGTAAGTTTGATTCAATAATCCTATCGTGAATATGTTTCATAACATATGGCAATAGTTAGTGAGATTACAACAGTGGTTTCATAAGGTAACGGTCTTAGACATGAGCTAAGTAAAGATACAAAAGAAGACATAATGATTATTAGTGAACCTTAAAAAGATATAAGTGAGGATAAAAAAGGTTTTGATGACTTATGGTATAAATACTTTGAGTTTACTTAGTAAATTGAGAAATTTTGTAGTCCTACATCTCCTTATGAAGACATTGATAAAGTGGGAAGTTAAAACAAAATCTAGTTACATTGGAAAGATTTCTTGGCATTGAAGAGAAACATGAGGTGAGTAATGAAAAAAATGATGATTTTTTCTATATTTAATCTATTTTTTTTTCATTTTATTCACTTGTAGACAATCCAAAGAGGTTGATAATAAGAAAATGAATTGATCTAACTAGAATGACATGCAAACAATATTGTGATCCTCATCCTTGTCAACCACATGGAGAGGACCTAAGAGGTTTTTATTTTCATCCAAGTGGATTTTTAATGTTTTGAATAGTATTTTTATATTTTAAATTTCCTCCAAGTGATTTTATGCACATGTCTTTTTAGTAGTTTTAGTTTTCACATTCCTCCAAGTTCTATCTTGTATATCTTTCAGTTGGTAGTTGTTTTAGTTCTCAATTCAATAAGTGTTTATGAAAAAATATTGTGATTAATTGAGGAATAAATTTTAATTTTAATAATTGATGATATTTTCATGAATCCACAACCCATTGGATAGATATACTAGTCTTGAGTGTTTAGCAATCAAACATCCTAGCAAAGTCACTAATAATGTTGACAATTTTGTCACCATTGGTCAAAGTTGCTTATGTAAAAGTTTTAAAGAAGACTAAATTCATGGATTAAAGGTATAAAAAGTAATTAAAAACACATTAAAACATTAATAAGTAAAAAATTATGCTCATAAATAACTCAAATTTTTGCAGAGGTTTCTTTTATTCATCTAACTAGTTATCTCCAAGCTAGTGAAGGCAATTTTTAGATGCTCGATACATGAAGGTGAAGAGGAGTTGGATAAAAATGTATTAATGGTATTTTTTGGAACATATTAAATCAATATTAAATTACATTTTATTATTTTTTAGTGTCTTAACATTATGAAAAATCATTAAGAATAACACGTGCTCTAAAAATATTGCAAAAGCATATGACAGAGTGGACTGGTTATTCCTTTCAAATAGTATTATTGCCTTTGGATTTGAAAAAAGAGTGGTTGATATTATTAAGCAGCTGATATCTACTACTTCTATTGTAGTGCTGGTAAATGGGAGTTCATCTCACTTCTTTAAACCGTCAAGGGGATTGAGACAAGGGGATCCTATATCCCCTATTCTGTTTATAATAATGGCTGATAGTATGGGACGATATATAGGGGACTTAATCTGTAAAGGTTTATTTAAGGGTCTAAAACCCTCTTCGCATGCTTTAATATGTTCCCATGGTCAATTTGTTGATTATACTATTTTCATGGGGCAATCTGAAGTCACAGAAGCAAGAACTTTGAAGAAAGCTATAAATTTATATTCAGTTGCCTCAGGACAACTGATTAACTAGAACAAAAGTGTAGTGTTCTTCACTAATACCCCAAGTCATAGACAGAACAAAATATCTAAAATCATTGAATGCTCCATAGGATTTTTCCCCTCCTCTTACCTAGGTCTCCCTCTTGGGATGAAAGTTCCTGAAGCTTTTTGGGAAGGACTTATTAACAAATTTAGCAAGAAACTTGTGGGATGGAAAGGTAATTTTCTAAGTCAGGCAAGAAAGCTTACCCTCCTCAAAGCAAGTCTTCAAAGCATACCCACTTATGCTTTGAGTCTTTTCAAAATTCCCACCAAATTTGCAGAAGCTATTGAAAAAATTCAGAGAAACTTTCTTTGGACAGGTACTGAGGAGAAAAGGAGAATGCCTTTAATTACATGGGATAACATTTGTAAACCTATCAGGGAAGGAGGACTTGGAATAAGGAAAATTAGAAGTATGAACACATCTCTCTTAGCCAAGCAGGGATGGAGGGTTTATTAGGAAAACAAAGAATGGAGCAAAATATGGAAGCATAAGTATTTATTCAAGGCTAAGTCTCTCTCTGATTTCTTTTCTTACCCTGATGTCTCCCATCCATCTGCCATATGGGGGACAGTTCAGGGTACTAAACAAGTTTTAGAAGAAGGAAGCTCTTGGAAAGTTGGCAATGGAAAAAAGGTGAAATTTTGGGAGGATGTTTGGTTAAAAGGAAAACCATTGATAGATGAAATCCAAGATAAAGAAGCAATAGACCGATGTAAGCAAAGATTGGGAATAATGGTTAAACAATACTGGTAGAACAACTCTTGGGTGAACCTTATTGATCTTGATCAAGACTTCAAGGATATACAACTATCCCTAAGTGATATATCTCTCTACCCTAATCTTGAAGATAAGATTGTGTGGCATAATGAGCCTAGTGGACAGTTTAAAGTTTCTTCCATTTTCACTTCAAAGGGAAATGGAAACAAACCTTTGTGGATGAAGCCCTGGATAAAGGGGCTCATCCCTAAAATCAAAATCTTCTTCTGGACCCTCCTGCAAAATAAAATCTTGACTCTGGACAATTTACAGAAAAGAGGAATATATATTGTGAACAGGTGTATTCTTTGTAAGAAGGGCTTTGAAGATAGAGATCACTTATTTGTGTACTGTTCTTTTATGCATCAAGTTTGGAAAGAAATCCATAATCTGTGGGGCATTGCTTGGATTCACCACAAAAATGTGGAATTATCTCTTAAAAGTTGAAATTCTCCTTCCAAGAATCCTAAAGTTATATTTTTATGGAAACTAACTCTTCCCCATATTTGGTGGGGAATATGGAAGGAAAGAAATAACCAAATTTTTAGAAGTAAAGAACTTCCCGGATGGGTGGTGGGGTAGAACATCATTAGAGCTATTAATGAGAATTTTTCATTGCAAAGGAATCCAAACCCAACCTTTCAAGTGGATAATCCCTTAAGAATGGAAAATTCTAATGGTAAACCTAAAAATCCTATATTAGGTGTTATTTGGAATGTCCCCCCTCAAGGGTGGATTAAAGGAAATTTTGATGGAGTTGCTAAAGGGAATCTAGGGAATGCAGGATGCAGAGGAGTCCTGAGAAACCATACAAGAAATGTAATCGGCATTGTTGCAATCCCCATTGGAAAGTTGAATTGTCATATTTCTGAAGCTTCTACTACCCTTCAAACCATCAAACTAGCTATGGATTCAGGATATTCTAAATTATGGCTGGAAGGGGACTCATTGAATATAATAAATATTCTAAATAATAAAAATTTTGTGTCATGGACTATAGAGGCTATGGTGATGGAGATAAAAACTTTAATCAAAAAATTTGAAAAAGTAACAATTACCCACACCTATCGTGAAGCCAACGGAGTTGCAGATTGATTAGCAAATTATGCAGTCTAAACAAGACACAAAGTGATGTGGCAAGAAACATTAGAAAATAATGTGGATCTTAGAGTGTTCATTCATCATGACGCAACTCATGCAAAGGGGGGAAAGATTAACTTGTAATAGAAAACTAATGAGTTGGAGGAGTGGCTTCACGGAGAAAGGTTTACAATCATTAAAAAGGAAGGCCCTCAAGAATGAGAAGCGGATTCCAAACGTGCCTAAAAAAGGTGAGCTTTGAACCAAATTGGTAGTAGGTGGGATCATTGTATAGTCTTCAGAGATTCGGTATCAAAGGAAATCTGCATGGTTCACATAAGGAAAGGAGAACCAAGGAAGCAGGAACCCAAAAATTGTGAAGAGTGGAGAGCGAAACAAGATGTCTGGAGAATCCTATAGAGAGGGAAGGTTGTGAACTATATAGAAAGACTCCATGGTTCAAAAACTCATATTAAAATGGCTTTTTTCAAAAACTGGATTGATGAGAGGGTCACTCTACATGGCATCACAGTGAATCTAACAGAGGAATTTATAGCAGAGGTTATGGGGTTGCCTACGGAAGGAATAAAATTCTCCAAGTAGACTAGCATTTCACATGAGGCCTTTTGAAAATTCCCTAAGATGAACATTGAAGAGTAGAAGCTAGAAAAGAATGGGGATTTCTTTGAATTGGAATAGATTAAGGGCATATGGAGGGATGTCTTATGCTATATTCGGGAGTACTTCATCCTCGATGGAAGAAGCAAGAGAGTCCACAAATTCCACTTTGTATTCCTAAATCATTTCAGACACAAAGTAAGAATTTCATTTCCCTTTTATCTGCATTTCTCTTTGGTCCAAAGTTTATTTGCTCACAGGAAGAAGGAAACGTGTCCTATTCTACATGAAGGATTAATTCTGATAATTGAAGGATATTGCAAGAACAAGGCCATGACTAAGAACCCTTATCTAGGGAAAACCAATGATTCACAGAGTAATAAGAGTGAAATTGTTAAAGGGAAAGATAAAATCAAAATCAAGCCCCCTAATGTCAAGAATCAGGATGGTGATGAGGACACAGAGTGGGAGAGAATTGATAAGTCTGGGGAGGAAAGCTTGGAGGAAGAGGGAGGAACAAAAAGTAGGAATACAAGTTCCGATGAGGAAGAAGAAGTCAAGAGAAGAATGAGAAAGAAGGAGTCAACATAGAGGAGGAGTCTAAAAATAGTGAAGATGACTCTGAGGAAAACCAGCAAGTGTTTGAGGATGATAAAGTCTTGGATGACCCTGTTGAGGACCCTGTTTTGATAAATGAGAGGGAAAACACAGTTCAGGCTGACAACCAAGAAATGGACCTAGAAGTTCAAACTAAAACTAAGGAATAGAATCAAAGGGGAAGAGACGATCACATTGAAGAAGGTGGGAATAGTCCTAATAAGAACACAGAAGAGTGGAGTGATAAAAGGCAGAATGATGGAAGGCACAGACCTACGAGATGGGTTAATTGCAAAGTAGAGGCTATCCTCTAACTCGATTCATGGATGTTTAAGGAGATAATGGATCTCAAAAGGAAAATAGAAATTATGGAAGAAAACTAGAAGGTAGTTTGGAACAAAATCAATAACATGGAAAAACAGATGAGAGACATCCCCATCAAGCTCAAAGACTATGAGAACAACCTAAGGGAACTCATCAAGGAGAGTAGAATGAAAATGGAGGAAGTTACATCTAACATATTTGCTGTGGCTACTAATAATGGAAAAAGAGCTAATGAGGAGATCAAATCCTTGGAGGGGCCTAGCAAGAGGATGAGACAAAGCTCAAGAAAGAAAGCTACGCAAGAGGGAGCCATGTCGATGGCTACTGCCATTCAGGATACTACTGTGAAAGGTAAGGAAACAGTGAAAATGATTTTGGAAATGGAAGAATAGCCTGGTTCTTCTAGTTTGTTGTGTTATTTGGTCGTATTTCTTGGGTTTTTGTAATCTTTTGACTATGGTGTAGCCAGGTCTATGTTAAACCTGGGTTTCGACTTGTGGTCTTTTAGGTGGTTTCAGGTCCATATAAAACCTGTTTATGCTACTTCTCTATAGTAGGTTTTAGGTTTTGCCTATGGTTGTAAATGCTTCATCTTTTTGTCTTTGTATCAGGGTTTTGGGGTCCCTTCAAAACCTATTTTTACCTTAATCTAAAACACGTGCTCTAAAACCCTTTTTAAACCCTCATAGTTAAATTTTAAGTAGTATGTTTACATTTTTTAGTTATTTATTGAAAAATAAAATTTGTGTGATATAATATGTGTAATATAAGAAATTTATAAAACTTTATTAATAAAAATTTAGTGTAAAATAATGGATAAATTCAAAGGTATAAGCATCAAGGTTTTAAACAAGGAAAAGAGATAGTTGGAAAATGAAAATTTTGAGATGTTTAAGTGCTTGGTTGAGAACATAAAATGGTTTTTATGACAATATTGTTAATTATGAGTCAAAATTATAAATTAATCATGTATTTATGCCTCATAATACTTAAAAAAATGGAAAATAATAGACTTATAGGCATTCATAAATGAAATTGGATAGGGTAATCAACATCAAAAAAGCATATTTTGAGTTTTATTAAATGAAAACTCTTTTAATGTGATATGGAGGAATGTATTAATTTAATTTAATTTTTAATTTTTTTTAAAGTCTATAATATACTTTATGAGATATAAAACTCCAATATATTGGTCTGATCATGAAGGGAATGAAGGTTTCTTCACTTTTTGCTCGCAAATAGAGTTGGAAATGGGTGTTTCAAGTCCATCAAAAGGTAAAAAATTATTTTATCTTTTGTATAATTCATTTAAATGTATAAATAAATTAAAATTCAATTAAAACCAATTTAAGATAGGTTAATCTCATTGAAAAACATCTTTAAGTCATCCCTAGGGTAGAAAGTAGGCACTTTTTTTTGAATTGTTCTTAGTGAGTTTGGTAAATATTTTTAGAGATTTAAAAATTTTAAAAATAATAACAATCTATAAATATCCAAAAATAACATTAGGAGTGTTTATAAAATCCTTTAACCCATTTTATACTACTTAATCCAAATCAGGGGTTGTTGAGAACAAGAGAGCAAATGCGAGCATAAAATGGTA